>JBBPRA010000011.1:0-158161 GCA_038092775.1 Boletus rubescentipes
GGGTGCCTTCGACGGCGAGGTCTGACTCTAGAGCGGGGGGGTGGGGGGCGGTGTTTTGTTGGGGGGGTGGAGGAGAGCCAGAGTCGGGTGCGGGGGAGAGGGAGGAGCTCTTGTCGTCGCGGAGGTCGTGGGTGGGATGTGCGGGGGACGTTGCAGAGTCGGTTGGGAGGAGAATGTTGTGGGGAGAGAGGGGAAAGAAGGATTGAGGGTCGGGTGTGTGGGAGAGGTCGTCCCAGTCAAAGTGGGGGGCGTCGTGATCGCGGGACAAGATTAGATTCTGCTTTTGGGTTTGGTCAAGGTCATGGTGGTGGCTCCGATCGAGATGGATCATGGGCGAGACGGAGGAGGGGAAAGGGCGTCGACGTTGGTGACGACAGCGAGGGAAAAGCAGGGAAATGGGCGGTGTTTTGATTTTTGTACGTTCGGGGGACGGGGAGGACGGTGGGCGGGGAGGGAGGGGACTTTGAATGCTGACGGTGCCGGGATAGTTAACAGAGGATAATTGGTGTTATAAATCCCAGCTCAAAATCGGGCGTGCATATCAAAAACGTTGCTGCCAAACCGCACGACCCCCCCGCGGAATACCGTGCGACTTTTCTTCCCGTCTCGTACCCATCCCTTGTCCTCGCTGGCTGACCAGGTCGGTGTCGAGGGAAGACAGCGTTTGGATCCCATCTCCTGCGGATCCCACCCTTTATACCCTCTTGTGCCGGATATTTTGATATGTGTCGACCGCTTTTCGGATGTGTACAAAACGCGGAATCGAAGCCGAGCATATTCCCGTGTTCGATCGCCCTGTCCCGTTTCTCATCTCCCCTTCCCCTCCTTGTCCTCCTCCCTCCCTCCCCTCCCCTCCTTCCATCCCTTTCGCACTTGTCTCCTCCATTTGCTTGGTTGTTGCGCCCACTTTTATACTTTTTTTACGGTTTTGCATTTCATAAGAGCCCCAGCCCAGCCTTGCTCATTGACGTAATCGCATCACAGCATATCAAAGAGGCTAGTTTGTGGTACCACCAGAACATCGTGCACAGCCAGGTTTGCCATAGACATGTTTCGTGTTACAGTTGATCCGTCCGTGGTATTGATACTGCACTGAGCCATGTTCCTCCCGCGCATGGCACGCTCTGACACGCCAAGCGACTGCACACATAGGAGAAGTGTATCGAATACACTGTCAGAATTTCATGACAGCAAGTCCTCCTTTCTCGATCGAGGCTGTGGCGCGCTGGCATTTGGCAATTCCGAAACATTCCCCACCCCATTTCAGTGCTGAAAGTGGCCCAAGCTGCCCGTGTCGCGAACGCTGGCCAACGAGAATCAGGGCCATGGCACGTTTGCGTGCCAGTGAATGATTGGGTTGAATGTGTTGTTTATTGTGTGTGACCGTCACATTCTCACGGTGTATGTGTAGAGATGTATGTGTTTTGTGTCAAGATCGACGAGTCTTTACGACGGTCATCATGCTCGCCCTGGTCAATCCACTGCACAACTCTGAACACAGAACCATCGACAGAAACATTTCCTCCTTGTCTTCCTTGCCATTATCTGCTCCTTCCGCTTCCTCCGCACGCTCTGCCAGGTCTACACACCGAAAAACCTCATTACAACAGACTTTTGCTTCTCCCGCTCATCAAACTTCCTCTTCCTCGCATTTCACTTCATCAAAGGCCAATCCACCTGTGGAATACGATCTTTTCGCTTCTCGGTCAAATGCCTGCCCACAATATCTCCACAATATCCCTTCTTCATCCGTTTCCTCCGCCCCACCTCCCAACATCTCTCACACACATCTCCCTCATCCTCCATCCCCCGTTCTCTCTCCCCCATCCGTCGACATCCACTCCTACGTCCCGGCAGAGCTCCTCAAGCTCCTCGCTTCTCTACTCACCCAAATCGCTCGCACCAACGATGCCCTCTCCTCCGCGGATTCGGCCGCTCATACCCTCCCAAGCCATTCCCAATCTGCATCATCCGACACTGCCTCTCGCACTCCCATCTGGCGCTCTCTCACCTCCGCATCCCGTGCCGCACTCGCCAATCCTGCATCCGCCCTCACTTTTCATGCCCGAAATATCCCCACCATCACTCTCGAAGCATATCTTTTACGGATCCTCAAGTATTGCCCCACAACAAACGAGGTCTTTTTGGCCCTCCTTGTCTATTTTGATCGCATGTCTCGCCTCGCTTCGGAAGCTACCGGCCGTACCTTTGTCATCGACTCATACAACGTCCACCGGTTGGTCATCGCAGGGGTCACCGTCGCCAGTAAATTCTTTAGTGATGTATTTTACACCAACTCGCGATACGCCAAGGTGCGTCGAATTCTTCCGATCTCTGTCATCATCATGATTAAGGTTGCGCGGTATCCAATCTATTCACGTATATCGTCTAGGTCGGAGGTCTACCTCAAGCAGAGCTCAACCAGCTAGAACTCCAGTTCCTTCTTCTCAACAATTTCTCCCTGGTCATATCACCAGAAGAAATGCAGAAATATGCCGAACAGCTCGTTCTCTTCTCCCAGTCTCAGTCGCCATCACACCCTTCATCCTCCTCACCGAGTACAGCCACCCAATTACCCCGCACCCCATCGACACAATTCCGATCACCACCTTCCTCGACTCCATCAGGTCCCGCACGTGCAATGGGGGCCATCGACGCTTATGGCGGCTCAGTCGCCCCCGACCGAACACCGAGTATGCGTGCAGTGCATACCCGAGATGATGATGCAAGCAGCATCTTTAGCGAGACATCTACCGAAGCCGAAACGGAAGGTGGCGATACGACGGACGATGAACCAACGATACGGCCGCCTAATTCGGCAAGCTCCTGTTGTGGTGACGTGGAGGAACCTAAAGGCGAGGGTGTATTCCGTGCGGATGGCGAGCCAGAACGAGACAGAGACAGAGGCGACGCGACGCCAGAGTTGAGAGCACAACGACGTGTGCGGGAAGTAAGTGAGGATGTCGGGATGACAAGTCCCTAGTCTGAACGACTCGCGTGCTTTTTGTGTTCGACACTCTGTCCGAACTGACTCGGTGGCTATTTGCTTTCTCCCTTTTTCCCCTTTTGTTCGGTTTGTCTAGCCGTGTCTGTAGCACTTAATAAGTTCGTGCATACCTCGGTTTGCTCACACATACTATCCGGTTAAAACTATGCAACGTACCATAGTGTTTATACCTTTTTTTTTCTGTACCTCCTCTCTCTCCTTCAATTTCGACGGTACATGCAAAGACGAAACTGCAACAGGAAAATAGAAACTCTAGATCTCTTTCCCTCTTTGTTCCGAACCCGTCGGATGTTGTGGATGACCTGCCAGCCACGTCATTTGGAGTCATGTCTTGTCATCAAGGAATGCAAATCCGTTGATACTCTGTATATCACTCGATCTCGGGTGCCACGTCGTGTCAAGCAATTGGAATATGCAGTCGGCCACAGCACTTTTGGGAGTCCAACACGCGGGCAAGTCGAGGGGAATGGGTTCATCACTTGGAAGAGCCCGTTTCAGTCCATGTCGAGACGCATAGAAGCACGGGAGCAAAGAGCACGGTGCTATACGATGCATCCAGGCAAAGACACAAAGAGTCACTGGCGAGTATAAGGACCAAACTCGAAGTTCAACGTTCAACGTTCAGCTGTCAAAGCCTCGCATCGGACGAGTCTGCCCAAGGGGTAAAACATTCGCGATGTTACATGATGCGACCTGTACGGTGAAAAGCACAGCAGACATGTTGGCAATCAGGCTACAAGCTATTGAAAAATCAAACTCGCTTCCCCGCACGAGAATCTGAAGAAGTCATAACCTGAAACTACTAAACTAATGGGTATACGGGAACAACCTTCCGAGAGCGAATAACGTCGGGTCACGTAGACGAGCAGGTGCCCAGTGGGCGAATCGGCAAACGCACCTCTGTCCACTCACTCATCCTCTACGGGCACCCTCGAGCGAATTTCGTGTTCGTCTGCCAGTACCTCCCACAGACGTTTGCGTTGTGCCATCCTTTCCAGTCGCGCCCACGTCGCGCACGCGCCGCGTCACTCCATCCAGGCTCTCCTCGACGGTCCTCAACCCAGGCAACACCCGTCTCAACATCTCGTCCACATCTGCTCGTCGCGAACCGAGGATAGTCCCCTCTAAGCGCAAATGTGTCACATGGTCATGACGGACCGTCGTATCCCAAAACGACAGCATGTCCTCTGCATCGACGCATAGCCCGACAGACTGTAGTTTGGGGCAATGTTGGAGGAGCGAGAGGAGGCCGTCAAAGGTGACAGATGAGGGTGTACGCTCTGCAGCCTCCGTTCCAAGACGGAGTTGCTCGAGCCCCGGCGATGTGGATGCGATCGTCTTGACGAGGTCGTCGTCCAGCCTGAGGTGGCCCAGGTCCACGAGGTTGAGCACACGCAACGATTCTAGTGCGAAAAGGGGTTTCAGATCACATGCGTCCAGTTGATGTTCGCGTCTCGGCGCGCCCACTTGTAGACCGAAGCGTCTACTAGCCCCGACGTCGTGAACAAGGGAGAAATCCCGTGTGTAGGGGAATTTTGCAGTGAATGAATGTAAAAACGTCCGTAATGATGGCGAGGTGCAAAATGATTCGATCTCCAGGCGGACATTGGATGGGGAAACGTCAGGCATGAGAAAGATGTCTGCCAGAGAGTCCAGATTGTAGTCTTTCCAGTAGAGGGTTTGCAGGCTATGAAAGCTGTTCGGGAGGAGGCGATCACGAAGAGCCTCTAAATCGAGTACGGACCAACGTATGTCGACCGCCAAATAAGAGAGTCTCTTGAGCTGAGCGAGGTGAAGGAAGGCATCATTATCTAGGGTAGAGCAGGCTACCGTCTCTAAACAGTGCAACCTACGCACAACGCTTGAAATGGTATCTGCCGTGGACCTGCCATTGCCGGTTATCTTTAGATGCTCAAGTTTGGGACAAATATCCCCGAGAGGAAGACGGATAACGTGGTTGATGAGCAACTTGGCATCGATCTCCAGAGACCGCAACGAAGGGCTGATAAAGAGGTTGATAACTGGATTGAGAGAGGGGTAACTTGGCTGCCACTCCAGCTTGCGAAGGTTAGGAGTGAGCAGAAGAGGATCCCGCAAAGCAGCCATGGCGAGAAAGATAGCCGAGCATCTTTCATATTGAGTGTGTCCAAAGTTGGTGTTCTCAGCGAGAACGCGAACGCGAGTCGCACAATCCATGAATCGCGTCCAATCAGAGCCAGAAAACATCCGGCGATTCTACATAGTACATATTCCTGGTCATTGGCAACGTGATGGTATACGAGATACGCGCACACTCACCAGAGACCAGCTCCGGGATTCCTTGTTACGCACTTGTGATGGGAGAATGTTGTAAAGGGCAGAGATGTTGGGCAATTTGTACCAGAGAATCTCCTCGACGTGGCGTTGAAACGGCCGGCAAGTCCTCGCGACGGCGATAAGCGTTGAGAGGAGCGGCTTGCCTGAATCATCCGCGACATATTTGAATATGATCAAGAGGATCTCGGGTACGAGAAGTGCTTGGTGCATGTTACGTTTACGACGAGGCGGAGGGAGGGAACGAGTGTGAGCATTCAGCAGAATTTAAAGCATTGGAGCGTAAGTCGTATACGTATCCCACTGGTGTGGTAATACGGCGGTACAAGATGAGTGTTGCACGAAAATGTCAATGTTCCGGGAAGACACGATCCGCAGACGCCCCTAAGACGCGTGTTTCACCCGCTTCTCATAGCAGGAGAGGCCAACCTATGCATCCAATCGCACGCGTTAGCGAGATCATAGAGCACTGACACGAGCTCGTAATCCGGCATCCACTCAACAATCGGTAAGAAGTCGAGCGACTCCTTGCCCCGCACAAGCGGAGTCGACGTAGTAGGGCAACGGCAGTACTCAGTGGTAGTTATATCTTGAACCAACGAGTTTTATTCAGTAAAATAGATATACTGATCGCGCGGAACTACAGTTCATCTTTCCTGTTCTCGTCCTCTAACGGATGACACAAAGCGGGACTCGTTCCTGTGATTTGATACTCGCACTTCTCCAACTCTGCGACTGTTAGCAGTGCGTTCTCTGTACCACACGAAAGAATGAGCTAAAGATATGCAAACAGTAATCAGCGAACTAGCGAATGACAAGATGGAGACAACTCGCCCCGACGCTGCGTTGTGGTCCGTTCCAGCACTTTGTGCCTTGCGTATAGCGCTGTTTGGTATAGTATTCGAGCTCGCCGGGTTCTGCGAGTTTGTTCCACGAGGTGAATTTTCTGATTTGCACATTAGTCTTGGTTCTCGGGTGTCGTTTTATCTCCGACTTACCCAAGACTGAACGTCGATCCACCCTTGTTCGGTTTTTGGCGTGCCTCGTCAAACAGACAGACCTCATAGGTGTAGCTATAAATTGAAACATCAATATCTGAATGTGTGAGCATGAGACTACACGAACTCTCCGGTGTCCTTTTCGAGGCATAGTCCATCAAGCTTCTTCCATTCACCCTCGGGGCCGAACCCCTCTGGGTTGAATAGATCGGAGAGGTCGTCACGCGCGGTTCGTTCCTCCTCGCGTGTGAGCTTGAGACCATGTTCCGCATCGGACAGAGCCTGTCGCGCCTGATTGGCTTCTACAAGGAGGACCATCAGCACGAATCCTCGCATACTAAGTTCATACACAAGTACCGTCAGAAGCGTTAGACGTGCCACTCCCGATACCAAAACCTTTCAGCCAAGAATGGACAGCGTCGCGAAGAGAGACATAATATGGAACTAGCAAATCAGGGAGATACGCGGTTACTTCAAAAACTGAAGACCAAGCTCGTCGGTGAGCAGAAAATTACCCGTAGGATTCAGTGGGCAGACTTACCAATCGATTGCGTTGCAGGATGGCCGACGATTCTGTCATGCTCCAAGAGTAAGGAAATGTGATCAACCTTTAACAGATGATCAAGCTCCTTCTCGATTTGGTCTGCATTTAAGATACCCTCCTCTTCCTCCTCGACCTCGGGCGCATGTGCTGACGTCTCCCCACTACTATCCTCACCCTTGCGGATGTCGTTGATGTGGGGAAGTCCTGCGAGTGATTCCCATCCTCGCACAGCTTCAAGAACCGCCATATCCTGGTAATTAGGGTTGTATCCTGTACGCAATGCGTCGAGGATGTCACCGAGTGCCTTTTCCTTCTCCAGATGTTTATAGTATTCTTTCCGCAGAGACTTTAATAGCATATCGTGAGTGAGGAGCGACTGGTAGAGTGCTACCAGAGGGGACGACAGGCGTTAATGCTGAGACGTGAACATGAAACGAAGAACCTACGTGATTGCTTCTTGCGTTCTAATTCAGTAGCTGACAGCGACTCAGCGCGTTTGGCAATGTCTTGTAAAGAGAGTTAGCATTGAATTTCCCATATAACGATGCTCATTACCTCTCAACCTCTCAACCTCGAGTTCACGAGATGCGACTTCGTGTTCCAAGTCAACTATGAGCTGCTCGATACGTTTCTTCTCTTTCTGCGCAAATGCAATGTACGTAGCACGTATTTTGGAGCCCTAGAAGGCAATGAACAGGATGTCGACTATGAAGACACATTCGGTGCACGCACGGTTTTTCGCAATTTACGCTCCGCTTCCTCCTTCTTGCGATATACTTCGCCAACCTCCTGACATGTATTCGAGCACACACCTGGTACTTCATCCGACCCATCACAACATTCGGGCTCTGGTAGAAGGTTAGACCGACAAACTGAAGCGAAGCAGATTACTTACCACAGAGACCATCCTGCACACGTGAACTGGGAATAGTGGCGCCAACGTGTCCTACGTTCTGACAATAAAACGTTGTCCCGGGACACGCACTGGTACCTAACTTCGTTAGCTCGTTTCGGATCAGTTATTTGATTAGTATCTTACCAGGCTCATCACTACCATCAGGGCAGTCGCAATAGTCATCATTTACCGCACTCCAAGCAATTTCCTTTGAGCCGTCTAGACATGACCAAGTTCCCGATGCAGATGGAGTGTACTTCGCTTGGAGAGGTGGTGAAACGCCGTGTGTCTTGTCGAGTGCTGCAAGAGCGGGCAGGGGGAGAGCAAGGAGCAGCCAAGGAATCATTTGACCCGTCAACTGATTGTCGTGCTGGACAAACACGACGTGGCCAATAGGGCCTAATTACGTAATCGATTACATTAGAACGGCGCTTTAACTAACGGTGGTCGCCGAGGAAGACGTTCTGAGGTGTAGCACAGAACTCCATCGACATCGACGACGACGACGACGACAAGGTCATAACATCATGGTGAGTCTAGCTTTACAGATGCGCATAAGCGAGCGCGCCGGAGGTTTCACGTCGAGTAAATCTTCGGGGCCATGCTGGATGCACGCACTGTTGTCTAGATTACTTGTATGGACTAATATGTTACTCAGGCCAAGGCAAAAACACCAGCCCCATCGTCTGGCGGAAAAGCTGCTAAGAAGAAGAAGTGGTCGAAGGGCAAGGTCAAGGATAAGGCCCAGCACTCTGTCATCTGCGATAAGCCAACCTATGATCGTGTGATGAAGGAAGTGCCTACATGGCGCTTTATCAGTCAAAGCATTCTCATTGAACGGCTGAAAGTCAATGGGAGCTTGGCGCGTGTCGCCATCAAACATCTGGAGAAGGAAGGCTTGATCAAACGCATTGTCCACCACTCGGGCCAGCTCATCTACAGTTAGTTCCGTCTCCCCTGTCGAAGCTATCTCTTTATTGAAAACAATGCTAGCCCGGTTAACGACTGCCTCGGATTAGAGCCAGCCACGCCTTCGCATCCTATGCCCGCCACAAGCCCATGTACTTCATGTATCGCAACCAAAATCATGCTTATTACTGGCACACTGAATGATCCCTTAAACTGAAACCAGTTCCTTCGTAGATGTTGAGTGCTTGACCCCGCGTGGTGAACTCCGTGCACTGGCTGCACATTCAGGCGGATGACCCTCAAGTATCGGTTGGTCACACCGAACTTTCGAATCGTGGGATTCAGATAATCAGGCGGCCGTCTATGCGAGGAATGAATGTCATGCTTCCACGCCACTGTAAACGATTCTCCGGTCTTCGCCTTTCATTTGAATCTTTTTTACAGGGTCTCGCTCAGACGATTGGTAGTTCGGCGGCACGATCTTCACCCGCTACTCGTCTTGGCTCGTTTTAGCAAGTTTGGGTCCTCGTTATGTTTAGCCATCATCGGCCCATGGGCCGAAAGATCATTCGTAAAATGAGTCCTGGCTCTTGCTCGTTGGTATTTTAAGGTCTGCTGGAAAAGTTGGCTGGCTCACTCACTTCCCGGAGATGGACCTGCCTGCTACCATCTCACTTCCAACAAACAAAGTTGACATCGCCCTTTCTGTTGAGGAAGCTTCAATTGCGACTAGACATCCCACCTCTCTACCTTCCGTGCTCGAATACTCAGAGAATCTCGGAGTCGCCCCTAATACGCCGCTCACGATCTCTGGAGGTCATGTATCACTCAGCTGTGACATACACACGGCCCCTGAGATGAAACCTCAAAAACTAAAATCTCGCGAATACATGCAATTTATCACTCTTTGCTGGTTCATCTACCTCGAAGGCTGGAACGATGGAACCAACGGGCCGTTGCTGCCACGGATGCAGCGGGTCTATGGAGTACATCTCTTTCAACTGGTAGGCGGGTGTTACTGACACGTAACCAGGTCGGTTACGCAGTGGTTTCATTGATATTTGTTTTCGCCTGTCTGGTGCGTTATAACTTACATCTTATTGGTGCAGAAGCAATATATGAAATCGGCAAATTCATTAGGGGTTCATAACTGGTGCATTGTTGAACGTCGTCCTGACTGAAAAGTTGGGATTCAGAAAGGTACCGTGTGTTGTTCAGTTCTATATGAGACATTCATGTATTCAGCTATTTTCAGGTCATGGTCCTGGGTTTGTGATTTCATCACGGTGAACTCGCTATATTTAAACCGATCTACGTAGGCTCTTTGTTCCAAGTCATTGCGTACTCCATTGATTGCTCTGCGCCTCCGTTTCCTGTATTTGTATTTGCATACTTCATCAACGGCATCGGCTTGGCCTTGCAGGCAAGGTTCTTTCCAAAAAGACACTGATCTAATTGCTTATCTCGACTTTCGAGCGGGTTTAGAATGCTCAATCTGTTGGGTACGTAGCATCCTTCAAGGAGAATGCAGAAACAAAAATGGGTATCTTCATGGCCGGCAAGTGAAAATACTCGTATCCGTACTGTGTTCTGAGTCAATCCCTTTAGCGTATGGTGCGTTTCTGTCAGTGCACTTTGCGCAGGCTGCTCATGGTAATCAGGCGGTGGTGCTCTTTCCTCCCCACTTGTAGCTACTCAGTTTGCACAGTTGAATCGCTGGTCCTTCCATTATTTCACCTCTCTTGGTATAGCAGTAATTAACACAATAGCACTTATTGCTGTTTTTCGACTAGAGAGGCAGGAAGGTAATCTTGTTCCGGGGGGTTCTTGAAGAAAACGCTCAACGTTTTTCGTCAAGTTTGTCTCGCACAGATTGGGATATCCTCAGAACCAAAGCAGACAAGCAGACAAAGTCATTTCCGCCAAATATTTTCGCTCAGAGATGTACATCTTCTTGCAGCCTTCATTCTATTTTACGTCGGAGCCGAGGTGACAATGGGAGGTAAAAATCACCCCGCATGCAGCATCTTGCACCCATTATTCACAATACCACTCCAGGATGGATTGTTACATTTATCATCGACGCTAGGGGTGGAGGGGCGTCGTCAGGATACATCTCCACTGGATTTTTCAGTGGTGAGCCCGTTTTTTTAAAAATGTGGGATCAGCTAACATAGAGAAACAGGAATGATGGTTGGTCGTGTCGCGTTATTATGGGTGAACAGGAAGGTTGGACATCCATACCCATTCATCACGCACAACCTGATCTTCACAGATTGGTGAACGTCTAGCGCTGTTTATCTACGCTATATGCGCCATTGGGTTTGTATAGTTCGTACCACAGCCTGAGGAGCTTGAACGCTAACCGTCTTTTAGACTTGAGTTCGTAATATGGTTCGTGCCATCCCTTGTCGGTGATGCTGTCGCGGTCGCCATCGTTGGGGTGTTGTTGGGGCCCATATACCCGATCGCTATGAACCATTGTGGCAGGGTATTCCCTCGCTGGCTTCTGACTGGCGCGATCGGCTGGGTTGCGGGATCCGGTCAGGCAGGGTCCGCACTTGTTCCCTTCATGGCAGGGGCCATTGCCTCGAAAGCTGGGATTGCAACGCTCCAACCTGTGTAAGTGAAATGTACCTTCTGCATCAGTGATTTGTGGTATTCACGGCATATAGATTGGTGGGCATTTTAGGTCTCATGACAGTTTTATGGGTTTTGATCCCAAAAAAGCGCATAACGCAATGACTAAACATAGTGAACAGCTCTCGTAGATTTGTGTCGCATTGTTCCGGGACGTCTCCGGAATTTTTTAGTTGTACTGTTTGTTGGTGATTACCATTGGTCGCTGTCGAATTCTCCTCCTGCGTTTTTGGTTGTATATCTTGTCATTAGAAACATTGGGTCTCTCTGTGGCTGAATCGATTCGAAAAGGGCCGAATTTTATTTTCGGTCGCGACGACATGTCGGATACGCTAGTTGTCTTGCCCCTGTTCTACATCTCTCCACACTCTGTTAACGATGTCATTAGGGCATTGGCGTGTGAGATGATGACTGCTTACCTGTTATCTTGACGACCAGCTTTGGACGGTTGTTGGGGCCAGTAGGTACGTTTTCGATTTTGCGAAGTGTGAGCATGCCTTCGATTACCTTACCAAACACAACATGCTTCCCGTCCAGGAAATCACATTTGTCTGTAGTTATGAAGAACTGGCACCCATTCGTGTTTGGGCCCGAGTTAGCCTGAAGGTGTGTTAAATACGCAAGGCGACAACGTGAACTTCCACACCATTGACAGGAGACCTGGGCCAATATGCTTCTCCTGGAAGTTTTCGTCCTAATAAAAGACTCAGTACCAGACATGGCAAGGATCGTGTTGTAACTAACCGGGAAATTCTTCCCGTATATCGAGAAGGAGCCGGTACCATCGCCGCTTATGAAATCGCCACCTGTCGAAAAATGAGCTGAGGTGGTATGAGCCCAATTGATAACATACCCTGACACATGAAGTTGGGCACGCTGACCTGAGGTTAGCAGTCAAGGAGATCAGATATAGCATGGATCGTACATTCTACATTCACCGTCAAAAAAGAAAAATACCCGAGGCCCCACGTGCATGGTGCTCACCTGTGGAAAGTCGCATTCTTGTAACCTTGTGGACGAGCTTCCCGTCTATTACGCCCTTGACTTGATCAGAGAAAGTGCCCGTCACAGAGAAGATCCGATTCACCTGCACTCGCCAGTACAGAGTTGCCTGAAGTTCTCTGCTGTTCTGTTCGAGTGTTAGAGTACGAGCAGTAGATCGAAGCCGAGGACACACTTTGGAACGATATCACTAAACAACTCCATTTTAATACGTCCTGCAGGCGTTTCTCCTATCTTTATGTCCATGAAGACGATCGGGCGCGTTGTTGAAGACATTTGAGCGTCGGATTGAATGGGCACTGGGTTTGTCGCTGTGTTCCTTATCCAAGTCGCGAATTGCCAGTGGCAACTGTACGCGGAGATTAATCCAACTAGACAACCCCACTAGTTGGCGCGCTGCGGAGCTCCCCGGAAGAAGGCGTCGAATGACGCTCTGGGAATGCCGTGGGGCTCCAAGAAATAGGTGTGGAGTACCCATCTCGTACACGTTCCTTTCAGTTCATTTTCCTCCTCTTTCTCTATCACTACCATGAGTGCTGAGAAGTCCTACTACATCGGCGTGGACATTGGGACAGGCTCTGCACGGGCATGTCTTGTCGACGCAAGTGGTCGCATCGCAGCTTCTGATACCCAAGACACGAAGACATGGCGCGATGAGAACGATCACAGGATCTTCGAGCAATCAACGACGGACATCTGGTCCAAAATTTGCATCGCCGTCAAGAACGTATTAGACAAGTCAGGCGTGCACAAAAGCGCAGTCAAGGGTCTCGGATTCGATGCAACCTGTTCGCTCGCGGTCACGAACTTCGAAGGATATCCCGTATCCGTGACGAAAGGAAAAGACATTGGAAGCGTTGGCGGCGAAAGGAACATCATATTATGGGCAGATCATAGAGCTGAGAAGGAAGCCGAACTCATAAACTCCACTGACTCCATCGTTCTGAATTATGTCGGTGGGACGATGAGTGTATGCTTGCATCCGTGCCTCCTCCCTATCAGATCGTGCTGATTTCTATACATAGCTCGAAATGGAGGTCCCGAAGATCCTGTGGTTAAAGAAACACATGGGCGCGGCTCATTTTTCCCAGTGTCAGTTCTTCGATCTACCCGATTTCTTCACCTACAAATGCACCGGAGATAACACTCGGTCATTCTGCTCCACGACGTGCAAATGTTCTTTCGTCCCTGACAAGGGTTGGCAAGAGGATTTCTTCACTCGAATCGGCCTTGCTGAGCTTATTGACGGTGGAGAATGGAGGCAAATGGGGGCAGCCAAAGGTCGCGTCAAACCGGCTGGAACACCAATTGGCCAAGGTCTCACCGAAGAGGCTGCCGAAGATCTTGGTCTACTGAAGGGGACGGCAGTTGGCAGTGGCCTTATCGACGCGTGAGCATTTAGCCTCCAATGAAGCTGACACGCTAATGATTGTTAAAGGTATGCGGGTTGGATGGGTACAGTCGGTGCAAGGTATACGGAAAACGGACGCCTGTCGGCGGCCCCCGGCCTTGACGAGTCACGTCATAGGCTCGCTGCCGTCGCGGGAACAAGTACATGCCACCTGGTACAGGTTAGTGTGATTATTTCTCTTTTTGGCGTAATACTGAGCCCTGCGCAAGAGCAAACAAGGTGTCTTCGTAAATGGTGTTTGGGGCCCATACAGGGTGAGACAACAAATCTACTAACCGTCGATATAAGGCATCTGAGCTGAATCTATGACACAAGGATGCTGCTTTCCCAGGATGGTGGATGAATGAGGGTGGGCAATCGTCAACCGGTCAACTCGTTGACTTTGTGATTACCACTCATGCCGCGTATCCCGAGCTTCAAGAGCGGGCCAAACAAGAACAGAAGAACATCCATCAAGGTCAGCCTAACACCGTTCTGTGTAATGTTTAGGCATTGACAATACTGACGATCGTTGCCCCTGAAGTCCTTCTTGAGGTGCTCGAAAAGCTGTGCCAGGAGAAACAAGCCGACTCTTTCACGGAACTTACAAAAGACATTCATTTTTATCCGGATTTTCATGGTATGCTAACCACTACGTGGATCCTACGTTTCTTATTGCTTTGCAGGAAACAGGTCACCGATTGCAGATCCTCGCATGAGAGGCGCGATTATTGGTCTCGAACTTGTGTGTTGAATAATTCCTCTCAGTAAGTAACTCGTACTCATGGTTTTCAGGATGCTTCCATAGCCGATCTGTCCAAGAAGTATTACCTGACGCTTGAAGCCATTGCTTTACAAACGCGTCACATCATCGAATCAATGAATGCTGCGGGTCACGAGATCAATTCTCTGTACCTTTCTGGAGGACAAGCACGCAACGCTGTTCTTATGCAACTTTTTGCTGACGTTTGCGGAGTCCCAGTCATCCTCCCCGCGTCTTATTCAGAGGCTGTTGTACTTGGTGCAGCCATGCTAGGAAGGATTGCGGCTGAGAAGGTGACGGCCTCCGAGCAAATGTGGAAAATAATGGTGAATCTCGCATTTCGTGACAATGGCCGTACCCGAAGTGTTCACTACTTGCGCTCTTAGGTTGAGATGACCCTCCCAGGTACCCTTGTCGCCCCTGTACCATCTCCAAAGGCCAAGAAACTTCTTGATGCGAAGTACAAGATTTTCAGAGAAACCATCGACATTCAGAAACGGTGGAGACAACAAATGGAGGAAGCTACTAGTTGATAATATTAGATCACTCTGCATCGAGTGGGAAAGCAAAGGAAACGGGAGCTGTAGATACCAGTGTAGGATAACTTCGTGCAGGTCGACCGCGAATCTGATTGACCGAGGCTAGATAAGCCGTATTATCACTTCACAACAGCACCGAAGTCTTCCTCGGCTGGCCTCTATCTGACCTCGCCTAAAATCCATCTTCCCCTTCGATCGTGATAATCTTCATCCGCCATCCCTTGCGATCATCGTCTATGTCATCGTCCGCCCAATCAAAATCATCGTCCCCAGTGCTTCGTCCACCCACTTCAGCTCCAGCTCCACCCCCTTTCGAAGGATGTCAGGGATTTACTTCGATCCAGCGCGAGGGTCAGGAACGTCACCTTCCTCGATCCCGCCTAAAATATCAACGTCCTCGTCTTCTTGGAGTTTTTTCCGGAGCGCAATTTGAGTTTCGTCTTCCTGTTTCCGACGAGAAGATTAGATGTCTGTTCATTACAATTTTCCGGAAAACTCGCCAAATCGAACTCAGATTCTCCTTCTTCATACCAAACGTTCTCGTCCGCTTCCTCAAATCCTCCGGCGAACGCACCCCATCGCTCAGGAGAGGGACTATGCCAGATGAGAATAGTGCCTTGATTAGTGGTTGAGGCAAGGCGCGGCGCAGATGGGTGCCACTAAGAAACGAGATGGAAAGAGAATAGAGATAGGATTGTAAACAAAGGGAGAGAAACTTACGTGGACGTCTATCAATGGCTCTCTCCCTCCGTCTAATGCACTCGCAAATTGACCATCATTGGAAATATCCCATACGTAAATCTTATGCGTCGCAGGGTCTGCTGCACCTACAAGGGGCATCCAATCGAAAGATGTAATAGAACAATGGGGCTGCCTATTGCGTACCTCCTGCTAACCATTCTCCATCCGGACTGTACGACATTGAATGCCACGCAACCTTCGAGATCGGGTCGTTGAATTTGTGCGTAGGCTCTAATTCTGTTTCGATTATTGGATATGCGTTTATGGAGACCGAACTAGTTTCAGAGGCTGTAACATTATTGCCGTTGGAATTCGAGTTTCGTCCAGCGGTGTATTCGACAGGTGGAGAGTTGGACGACGACAAAATACCATTTCTAGCGGAGGATGGTGGCGGTGAAGGATAATTAGGAAGCGTAAACTGGCGAATGGTTCTGTCAGAGGAATTTGTCGCCAGACGCCTTTGGAGACAAAGTAAGCCACGGGCGAGCTGAAATGTTCTTTGGTACTCACCGACCTCCCTTGGCAAACTCGAGGCCCTTGATGACACCTGCGCCAGATATGCGATGTCTCGCGATAAGCTATGAGGGGCATGTTAACCAGTAACTTCTCTATTTTCGAACTCGACGCATTCAGGAGAATGGGCAATTGAAGCGGAAAGTGGGTTCGGTTGAAACTGTGTATCAACAACTCACCCCTTTTGTACGGACATTAAACACATACACCGTACCCGCCGATGTACCAACGAAGGCATGTCGACCAGTTGGATCGAATCGGGCAGAGGTCATTATCGGCCTATATATACGCGAAGCATGTCAGGTCATACACGGGCACATCAATTTTTGGTAGAAAACCGCGAGAATCGGCATAAGTCATCCAGACGGCACTGAAGAATTGAAACAAGGTACCGTACCGTGCCCTCTCATCACCTTCGTCTTCATCGCATAGCTCAAACCGACCACGATAAGTGCTGCGCAAATCGATTATATATGCTTCGCCTGTGCTTAAAAGTGAGAGTATAATACGGCTTGAGATCGAATTACGTATGGTCAACAAGACGGGCACAGAAGCTTTGACAAACTTCCCCACCTGTTCCTTGGGTGAAAGCTTGCTGCGATGACTGGTGCATCAAATCTAATGGTTGCATGTCTGTGAGGCGGGTCGTATGGTGACGCGAGATCCCAGATGATGATGTTCCAGTCTTTGGAGGCAGTAAGGAGGTATCGAGAGTTGCGTGACCAGCTGCGAGGTTGAATGGCATGCACGAGCTACGAAGCTGGCTGGACGCACTCTAAGGCGGTGACACCCTTTACATGACCCTCACACCACCTGATCGTAGCTCTCGTATCAAGATCCCATATGACGGCTGATCCGTCACTGCGTGCAGCTGCGAGAAGCTCCCCAGAGGGGTTGAAACGGGCAAACGATGCACCCGAAACGAGGGAGGTCTGTACGGTTGTGGGGTGGGTGATAATAAACGGGTCTATTAGTATAACTTTGGTGTGAGTGAAGTGCGATGCAACTTGACAAGTACACGTACTAAGGAGAGATGCGTTCATGGCTGTCGTCGGAAGCTGTTCCCGTCGTCAAATGGTAACTTGAAATGGACGCATTGGTTGGCGGTGACTCCATGACCACCCTTCAACAGACGCTTGACTCGCTCGTTGTTCCCGCTACTTTTGCACGGCACGACAGAATAGCGGACTCGACTTTGCTGGCTGAGCTGTACGCATGGAAGTCAAACACGAAGCCCTTGCTCAGCCAACTAGACTCATTTAACGTCGACACCCTCTCAATTTCTCAACTAGCTGATTTCGTCTGCGTTCTTGCTCCGTTCACGGCAGTAGCTCAGTGGTCCTCTCCAACGACACGCTCACTTGCATCTGGTACTGTGTTCGGCCGCAGATCACGTCCTCACTAATTTTCGCTGCAGTTCGGCTCGCCAGGATCCCTACTTCACACCAACTCATCACCCACATTCTGACCCAAGTCGTTAAACCTCTCTTCGCTCCAACTCCCCATCCACGCCTTCACACATCCACGGCGCGGATCCTGCCTCGTCCGGCAGATGTGCAGGATACCTATGTCGAGCAACCTTGGAAAGAGCATCCGGGGCTAGATGAGACTATCCGTTGGTGTCTTCTAAACACAGAGGTCGGGTCTCTGTCCACTGGCGCCCACGGTGCCTGCTGATCACTATCCTTCATTACCAACTAGTCCTCAGCATACGAAACCGCGTGGCCACTTTTCCTACCCCCGATCATGTCTCTCTTAGATGATTACCAAGTGCCTTACAAGCTCCTCGGTATGCGTCTGGTTGCTGATATGCTAACTTGTGTACCTCCGCAATTGCTCCTTCGAACTGGTGTAGACACGTTGATATTTGACGTGCGTAGCATCTTCGTGTTCTCATGCCTGTAGCTGAAGCATCTACGCGCGTTGTTCGAAATCTGGTCTAGTCTCTCACGAATTCCTTGTCACATCTCAGAGACCAGTTAACACCCGACCTCATCCGTTTGGCTGTTACCACCACCCTTCAGCTCATTGAGCTTACCACCCCCTCTCCGTTTCCTCCCCACGACATTTTGTTGCACGACAAAGAACCCAAGGGTACACCGGCCACGGCACTCGCACACACCATGTCATCATCGCAGTCTAAATTGCTATCCACCCGATTTTCCCGACTTTCCATTCTTCTTTCTTCCTCTCTGCTCGGGACAGTTATAATGTACACACCTACCTTTCTTCCTGCCGTTTCGCCTTCGACTCCTGATCCTGACCCCTTTGCCGATCCGGAGCACGCGGACATCGATCCCGTTGATATCCCAGACACTCCCTTGCAGGGCCCGACATCACAAAGGCGATCTTTCGACCCAACCCTCGTTGCAGCGGCTCAAAGTTTACCGCCTGTCTTGTCCGCGCTCGGGATAGGGTGTGCTCGTTTCCTAAAGGGTGTTATCCCTGTCCTAGCCGAGTGGCTCGCCCTACCTCTTCATATTGGTCCTGAAACAGGGTGTGTCCCCGATGATGACGAGGAAAAATCTTCACACGACGCAAAAGGAACAAATCATTGTGGCACAGGATCATTCACAGCAAATGTTACACTTCACCTTGCCACGTTATCCAGCTTGTTGGTCCTCTTCCGCACCTGTGCCCCCCGAATAGGAGGGTGGTCCACCACAATTGTTGATGCCATTGGGCGGTGTTGGATTGGATGTCTGGATTTTGAGAACCAGAAAGGAGATTATATTGTTTCAAAGGACAGTCTCTGTGTTTTGAAGAAACAGCTGAAAGAGACAATTGTCCAGTTAGCAAGGGTGCATCCCAGTGTTATTAAGGTATGTTTGTCTGTGATTGTACTGATGTTTTCATTTATTTTCATCTTTACCTTTGAACTTTGGCCCAACTTGCAGATTTGGTTTTATTTTATTATTTATTTACACTGATCTTCTATTCATTATAGAATGAGTATGCCACTCTATTGGCCTTTAACAAAGCTCTTTTTCAGGGCTTAGTAGAAGGGATTCAATAAGTATTTTATCCCAAGACCCAAAGAGGACAGGTTTTGGAACCAAGAATTTGTGAGAAAAAACTTGTCAGTGCCCATGTGAAGTGGGAGTTGTGATCTTCTCTGTGCAGTCCTGTTGCATCTTGTGTGTGCTGGGCACTAGTTTCATGCAGGTTCTGAGTTGTTGATGTTTGTTGCTTTGCATTCTTATTTGGCCATATCTAGACTAAAAGGTGTAACTTATGGTGATGCATTATTGGCTCATTGGCCTGTTCTTTGCTTTTATTATTATTATTGTTATATAAATCTTCTGTTGTGTTTGTTTCCATAGCCTACATTCTTCAGTCCAGGCATGCCCAAATGGGCTATTTAGCAAATTTGTCAGATAATCCAAATAATATATAGGCTTGTAAGGTAATTGTATTTTACTACTTGGCAGAAAAGTGTGAAGCATAGAATGTTAGAATGGTAAGTGTGAGCAAAGCCAGTGACCACTGTGGTGACAAAATGTACCACTGCAGTGATATCTTTGTTTCTTTGTCCTTTGTGTCATGATACATAATAAGGAATGTAGGGCTGCATCACCTGCTACTATTTTCAGCCCACTGGAAGGGCCTTCCACACTTGAGTCTAACCAGTTGATAATTTCTAGTGTCTGTGAAGGCAATACAATACAAGGAAGTGAATGTTCATTGTGATGGAGAATTCAACAGCACACAGGCAAAAGAGATGTGCATACCAATGATGCATCCATCAAAGGGGCATTAATGATTTGGAACTCCATTACAACAGAAAGCTGACCAGCATAGAGGAAACAAGACAAAGTCAAGGAAAAATGTAAATCAAGTGGCTCCCATGTAACACTCACTTGGAAGATGGTTGTTAGCAATGGCAGTGGTCAGCAGCACATTGCACAGGGCTCTATCCTCATTGGTGACACTGATGAAGCAAGAATCACAGTGACATGCATACTTCACAACCAGTATGTACATCCCCTTTCCATCCCAGGATGACCTGTTGATCTGTAATGACTGTGATGACTGTGTTATTAGTGATCTGAGGATTGTAGCATTGTTGAGAGGTGTAGAAGATGGAAAAAATTGTTGTGAACTTGGGCTGGCAGTGAGTTGAATCATGCATTTCACAGGCTGACAAGGTGATCCTTGGTCAACACAGTATTAATCCATTCATTGATATTGGCTCAAGTAGAAATTCAAGCACAATCTGCATCCCCAGCCACTGACTGTTACAGTCCCACCCACAGGGACTACATTTAAATGGACTTAATCAATTTTTCTCTTTTCACCTTATCTAATCATTTCAGACTTCAAACCATAAGGAGATTCTCTATGAGAACTCACTTATCTCACAATCTTCACCGATTCACAAACATGTGTTTGCCTCATGGCAAAACCTTGTTCTATTAAACTTAACTTTATTCTTGGCAGTTCATTTCTGTGATGTGCATGGCTATGCTGTGTTACGATTCTCTTCCTGGGTAGCACTCTTTTCCTTATTTCTTCTTTTCGTGCCACATCTCCTTTCCCAGGGTCCCTTTCTTATGCTTATCACCACTATCTTCTTATCCTGGGACCCCTCACTTTCACCATATGTGCCCTCTAACCCCTACACCATTCCTTGTATTACTGCTGGACAGGGGGATACTCTTTGCTTATCTTTTCTTAGTCATGGACGCTTACTCCTCCAGCTGATTCTCTTGTATCGGCTGTGTACTCCTCTTACTCATCCTCTTTTCCATGATATTCCCTGACGTTCTATTCTTACTCAGCAGAATGTTCTACCTAGTTCCACAGTATTCTTTCGCTTACTCAGCAGATCTCTTCTTGAGTATATAAGTCCATGTACTTGTACTTATTCTCTACTCTTGATCTGCACAATACATGCGTCATCTCTTCCTTGTCTTGAGTCACTTGCTCCAAGGCCTAACCCGCCTTCATCCCTAGTCCACCTTGTCACACCAGAGCTTGCCAAGCTCTTGATTATCTCTATAAGTCTATGTCCTACTTTGAAGGGCTCTTTGCTCCTTTACTTCGATCATCCGTGACACTCACATAACATGCTGCCACACACATGTGCATCACACATGTTCCATGCTTCTCTTCCATTCTGCCACCACCATGCAGTTGCATCATGTTATTAATCTCCACTATGCCTGCCCTAAGCAGTATCGGTAGATTCAATACCAACATGTACATACAATATGATAGTATACATATAAAGACCAAGGAATCGACTGGCACCCCCAGTCTGATTCTCTTGGAGTTTCACCTCTAAAGCAGACTCGTTCAACTCATCCAATTGTTAGTGGTTTATGCTGTCTAGTGAAAAGCCTAGGGCAATTGACTTGCTCTTTTGGTTGTTTCACTGACCATTATACATGTATATCACATCTAAGATAACAGTGGTTTGCATATCTCTTAGAAAAGTAATTTTTGAAAAGTCACACCTTGAAGACAGCCAGGCAAGGACTTTAGGCCCAACTGATCATGTGAGAAATGTCCCATTATGAATGCTACTGCTTCACTCACTCCACCTTGCATGCTACTGCGATAACAGATGAATTCAAGGATGTCCTATTGAACAAGAACACATTGTCCATTCTATTATGTATGTAGCTTTTCAATGTCATAGTACTATGTAGTGGAAAAACCATGTAATATTGATTTCTGTGATATCTCAAGATCTTGACATAGTGAAATACTTCTAAAGTGCTGAGCTCCGGTTATCTCAAATAGAAAACTTAAACCACTTAGAGCAGGAAAGTAGGACTAATGGAGTCTACTTTAGAGAGGAAACTCCAAGAGAATTAGACTGGAAATGCCAGTCAATTCCTTGGTCTTTATATTGTACATACATAAGTGAGGTGGCAGTATTTCTTTGCTTCTGGCCACATTATTCAGCTTGACTTGCTTGGAGGCTTTGTTTTTCTTGTGTTGTCACCCACCCACCACTTCCTCTTGCAGAGACAATGGCCACAGGCCATTGACCTCACTTAATGCTTGTCATCCAAACATCTGTTCATTCTCTGATCAAGGTAAGTGTGAGGGCCAAGCCTGCCCTCATAGCTTACCTCATCCATTCAGGATAGGGCCTGGTTTTGAGTTGGAAACCCTATGGATTTCACCAACCACATACACACATATTCACATCTGATCATGCCATACAAGAATGCATATTGCACAGAGGGAAGTAAGGGCTGCATGATAAGGAAAGAGACTATGCAGATGGGCATATGAAGGAAATGATAGTCTAGCACAAGAATGAGTCAAAGAAGAACACAGCCATACACAGTGAAACAATCCCAAAGCAATTAATGCCCTAGGCTATCTCAAATCAACTGCTTGGATCACTATTGAGTGAAAAGGAGCTTGAACAAGTCTGCTTTAAAGATGAAATTCCAAGAGAATCAGACTGGGGATGCCAGTCAATTCCTTGGTTCTTATATACTATCATACTGTATGTACATGTTTGTGTCAGATCTACTGATATTGTCTATGAAAGGTATATCAAGATAGGGAAATATGATGCAACTACATGATGGTGGCAGAATAGAAGAGAAGCATGACATGTGTGATGTGCATGTGTGTGGCAGCATAGCCATGTACAGCATGGAAATGAGCTGTCAAGGATAAGGTTAAGCTTGATGGCATAAGGTTTGCCATGAGGCAAACATGTGTTGTGAAAATGTGAAGGGCATGAGATAAGTGAGATCTCATGGAGATTCTCTGTTAGTTTGAAGTATGAAATGATAAGATCAGATCAGAGAGAAGAAAAATGACAAGTCTGTGAAAAATGATGTTCCTGTGAAGGAACCATAACACACAGCGTAAAAGAGAGGAAGCTGTGTTTAGGCACAAAATGGAGGAATGGATGTGATTATGAAGCAAGTGATGAATTATATGATCAGATTGGATGATAAGGAATGGGAAATGAGTAATTGCAGAAAAGAAAAGAATGTTCTGAAAAAGGTAACAACTGAAAGTGAAACATAACAATGTGTCATTTTTCATATGCTAAGCTAGGTCCAGGGTTCTTGCCCAGCTGTCTCCAAGGCACAACTTTCCATTCTCAGAAGTATTTTAATGTGGGTCTGAAGTTGTGAAATACACTGTGAATAAGACAGATAGAAGTAGGAATGGTTGATGTTACACTTAGTTCTTGGTAGGGCATGAGCACAGCCTCTGATGCTTAAAGAATCAAGGATGCTCTTCAAGGGTTTTCCTTAGTAAATTGTACAAGTTTGTTAAGGGATGTTTCACTCAAAAAATCAAGGGGTCATCAAGGGGTCCTCCTGTTTGACAAGTTCTAGGGCCCTAGGGTTTCTGAGGACAAGCACCAACTCAAAGTGTTGGTGAGACTTTCAAGGAATCAAGGAATTTCAAAGAAATGGCTAGGATTCTTATACTAAGAGCAAAGTACAAAGAACATCTAGCTTGAGGTAATACATTGCAATACAGCTACTTAAATAGGGATGGGAAATGCACACAGACCAAGCAGTGCAGAAGTGCAAGAGCAGAGATAACCAAATGAGGAAGGAAGAGACTATGTGAGCAAGCATATGGAGGGAACAGTAGTCTGGTACAAGAACAAGTCAAAGAAGAAACACAGCCCTACACAGTGTTGAAGATAATAGAAAGTTCTTGTAGTTCAGTAGGTACAAGGAGAAATAGAAATGGGTGTGTAAACAGGTGCAAGTATGGCTTGTCCCAGGGATTTTGTGGCAGATATATGAGTGAGAAGAAGTATGTGAAGACTTTCTGTGTCAATGTGAGGTTTCCAGACAGTAGAACATAAACTGTCTTGGTGTAGCAATCTACAAGTGGTATGTGAGCATCATAGATGATCAAGGTAAACAAGCAAAGAGCCCGTCAAAGTAAGACATAGACTTGTAGAGGAAATCAAGAGCTTGCCAAGCTCTGGTGTGACAAGGTGAACTAGGACAAAGGCTGATTAGGCCTTGGAGCAAGTGACTCAAGACAAAGGAGATATGACACATGTATTGCACAGATCAAGAGTGAGGAATAAGTACATGTGCATGGTCTTATATACTCTGAGAGAGATCTGCTGAGTAAGTGAAAGAATGTTAGAGAACTGGGTAGAAGGTTCTGCTGAGTAAGAATAGAAAGTCATGGAACATACAAGAACTATGATGAGTAAGAAGGAACATGTAGTTAATGTGAGAGAATTGGCTAGAGGAGTAATAGTCCATGACTGAGAGTAAAACAGAAGATATCTCCTGTCCAGTAGTAATACAGTGAATGGCATAGGGGTTTAGAGAGTGCATACAGTGAATGTAAGCAGTCCTAGAATGAGAAGATAATGATGATATGTGTAAGAGAGGAATCCTGGAATTGGAGAAGTAGCATGGAAGGAAGAGATAAGGAAAAGAGCTGTGCCAAGGAAAAGAATTGTAACAACAAGGTTTTATAGTCTGGGCATGTCCAAGACTTTCCATAGCAACAGTAATGTAAAATACATGAAAACTTAGTTATGAAGGAGAAAATACCTAGGGAACAATGTCCCTGTAGTAGCTATCAACATGAAATAATGGTGAACAACAACATCAATGACAACTAATACACAGTTGTCCAGACCAACAAGTCCAGACCCATAACCCACATGCACAATGGGTAACCATTATCCAACAGTCTAGAATGAATACAAATTCATATCAAACACGGTGAGATGAAAGCAAAGGAAATGTGAGACAAACACAAGCCAAATTTCAATCCAAATGAAGTGTCAGCAACAAACCTGGAATATCTGGATGTGGATAATAACATGAAAACAAATAGAAACAATGGATATGCACTGGAAATGATCAGATCACACTTAAATGAACATAGAACATGAAGGACACAGTTGGGAGCTACCTGGAAAATGGGAAAAAACCTCTGTACAACTGTAGAAAGCCTCAAACTCCTACAGTGTGAAGAAGAGGAAGTGTCAAGTCTGGGTCCTCCAGGCTCAAGTCCAACAGAGGATAATGGAGGAGGGGACTTAGTAAAGACCTGGTGCAGACTTATGTGTTGCACCCTTGCTGAGATTGTGTCCTTGATTTCAGAGCAACAGAGATTAGAAGACAGGAGAAGGATATGGAGGTCACAAAGGGAAACTTGAGTGAGAGGATGGGAGACTTAGTTGATATACAAACTAAGGGGCATAGGTAGAATGGAACAGAATTGTGGCTGAATGAGAACAAGTGGAATAATGTTAAGACAATGATAGGGTCAGTGGAAGGAATAAAGGGTTGAGAAGAGACATAAGGAAATAACCTTTAAATAAAATAGAGGCTATGTATGGAGGTCCAACAGAAGACTCAACTCCATGGTGAAGTCCTAGAGGTGAACAAGGGGCATACTGGAGTTGATACTGAAGAAAACTGGAGGAGGCAGATAGGGGTTGGGATGGATATGACAGGAAGCTGTGTTAGGCATGGAATGAAAGAATGAATGTGATTATAAAGCAAGTGATAAATTATACAATCAGAATGGATGATGAGGAATGGGGGGTGAGTAATCATGGAAAAGAAAAGAATGTCCTGAGAAATATGACAACTGAAAGTGAAACATAACAGTTAACATATGTGCTATTTTTAGATTGAATATTTGAAATAGTATAAAACTTGATTGAGTAATTATGCGAAAGCTAAAATTATAAATGTCATTATGACATACATGTCAAACAATGTACAATACAGATAAACAAATAACAAAACGAATTATAAAGCTGTTGTGCTTGCTCAATTTATTCCCACACTCCTTTCACCCCATCAACCACCACCACCACCACCACTACTACTACTACTAAAGGTGGCTTTACATCAATTTTCTATGACATGTGAATCTGATTTTCTCATCATGTTATATTTAACTAATATTTGTACTTCAAGTTGACAAGTAGGCTCAAGACTTCTATTCCTTACAAGACAACAGATGACCTCATTGTTGCTAAAGACTGGCTCAAAACCATGGCTCTTTCTTTAAGTTCCCATCAGTTAAAGCAGGCCATACATACCTCACCATTGTCCAACACACTACAACCTTGTTGTATGCTCTTTTTCTTTTCAAACATCTTGACACTTAAACCACTGTTCACAATAGCTACCCCAAGGCAACTCACTACAATTCAAGTTGTGCATGGTAGTGTCAGTGGGCCTAATCATGAGGTATCTTCATGTCCAGCAGTTTACTCACAAACCTGACCATGCTTTCCAAGACAATGCCTAAGAGTCAGATAGAACCAGCCCTACTTAACTCAAGCTGTGGGCATGTCACACACAATGATGACATGAACAATCTTACCCCATCACCAAGTCAGGAAACACCTGACCTTCCATCTTGGACTCCACTCAGAACACTAGAAGATGATGAAAATTCATCAGCCTTTGATGAACTGCCAACCAAGAAAGCAACCAATCCGGCAACGAAGCAGCGCGCGAGGCTGCCAACCAATGCTCAGACAACGGTCGAAGATACCGTGACCGCTGGACGGACACCGAAATCAAAGCCTTTCAAGCGAAAGAAGGCCCGGTTTGACGGCGTTCTTATCACAACAAAGCTGTCACCATACAGAAAGCTTGGTGCTCAAACTCAACCTCCGCCTGCACCCTCTTCAAGCACACGGGCCTTCAGCTTAGTGGACGCGTTGACACGCACATTTGACGCGAACAGACACTCCGAAGACGTCTTTCCACGTCAACCTCGCACGGCTTTACGCCAGTATGACGACGCTTCGACAGGACCCCAAACGGATGTAGAGACGACCGAAGCCGAAGACGAGCGGCTGCAATTAAACACCCGCCTCGCCCGCACACCCTTGAAGAGATCGCACACTCGAGCGAGGTTCCTCGCCGCCTCTGCGAACACTTCCACTGCCAATTCCGAGGATGTCGCGTCTCTCGTGCAAGACATTCCGCAGCCTGAGCGACCGGTTAAACGACTTAAGCCAATTCAATATGAAGGAAACCCTGCGTTAATTGATGCAGCCCTCGAGACAGTAGAAGCACCTATCAGCTGGGAAGCTGAAATGGACATTATCACCAGAGATGCAGACTTTGTGATGCCGGCACAGGCTGTACATATGGCTGCCTCTGCCAACGTCCGGATGGCGGTCGATGGCAGCGCCCTTGCTGCCAGCCCCCCTGTCAAAGGTTCCGCACCCCCGTCGGCCCGGACCCCAGTAGAGAATGAGTGGCGGATGCCGACGTGGGTGGGTCCCAAGAAGCCGATACTTTTACCCTATCAATCTCGTGGAGCCAAGTTCAGGCAGCGGTTGGACGCCATCTTCGGCGCGAATACTACTGTACGAACGGACAGGGTCGCTCGGCCTAGGCCCGTGAGTTCCACTCCGCACACCCGATGATGCGTAAACATGAACGCTTGCATTCTCAGGTTGACTATGAATTCTTTGCTCCGTTCGACGAGCCCGATAGAGAAGATATAAGCGCCAGTGAATCGACCGAATCCGTTAGCTCCGCCTCCACCGCGGGAGGGATTGCGAGCGCCATCCCCAGCACACATGTCACAAGCCAGTCTCCTGACATCCAGTCCATTGATACCAATATGGACCAACTTGATAAAGCTGATACCTCGACAAAGCCAGCATTCGGTGCCAGCGAGGAACAGGTGAATGGTTGGGTTGCCGCTCTGCAACGCCTCGTCAAGGGGAAAGTACGCGTCAAGGAGGAGGTGAGTTCGCGCGTTTCGCTCACCGTCGTCACCACTCATTTCTATCTAGGACCTAGAGACGCTGAGCATCATCCTCGCGGAGGTAGAATCTGTGAAAGACACCCTGAATAAAAGTGTTTCAATGGTCAGTCTGAATCCAAGCGTCGGTGCAGTTCACTCACAACAATCTTTCCAGGCCTCGGAGCTGCGTGAAACCGTCAAGCAGCTCTCTGAACTATACGAGATACCATTCGGAGATAGGAATAAGTTGCGCCTGCGCGCTGAAAATATTTTTCATACTTGGTCGTCTATGGGGGAGCTGGGAGTCTCTTAATGACCTTTTCCCGTTGATGCAATTTGCAGGTTACGTGTATACCTGGTTCTTTTTCTTTATATTACCCTGCCGCAGGTGGCACATTGCATTCTTGGCGCTTTTTGGGACACCGATGGTTATTCAATGAATTTCGCATGCTGGTAATAGATTGACTTTATCTGGCTACGGAGACACCGAGGTACAGATATTCCTGTCACTTGCCCACGCAGAAGGAACTGAAGATGGCTCCTAAAATTTCTTCTGTACTGACATCGGATCCAGAAACCGCGCCGATCGCACGTGCGCCGTATCGCAATGATTCTGCGGCGATATCGATCTGGGACAGTGCTGCATAAAATAACTCATTAGGGCGGTCGGGGTTCCCTGGTTACGAGTGACTTACGATACGACTTGAATTCCTCTAGATGCCTCGTTGCAGATTCCAAGTAGTCTCGATGGCGCGCCTGAGTAACAAATGGAGACTCGTCGAGAGACATCGTTTCACTGTACCTAGAGTGGTCTATATAACGGAGGGACGATGTTGAGGATCGAATGGGAACTTACGCATATCTCTCCTTCAGCACCGATGCAAGACCGTCCAAAAACTCCTGAGTTCCTTGACCAGAACGAAGGCTTATACTCCAGAAATGCCGTGAAGTCCCTGGAGCACGTTGAAGTAAAGCATCATTCAATGCTTTCCGTAGGTCGTGGGGGGACATGCGAGCAAGGTCAGATTTGTTGAGAAGGAAAACGGTGTCAGGCTTGAGATGGCGAATGACATCGTCTGGTATAGTTATTTTTACTTCTCCCTCCGCTGTTGTTGGTATGATTTCGTCGAGAGAGAGGACACAAATCGAGACGTCCGAAGTTTCAATACTGCGACTCTTAGTTGCAGTCGACGCAAAACGAAATCAGACTTACACATGACCGGCTCGCTCGACGCCAATCCTCTCGATCGCATCATCAGTTGTACTTCGGATTCCCGCAGTATCGTTCAACACAACGGGTAATCCTCCGATATCGAGAGTGAGACTCAGGATGTCTCGTGTCGTCCCAGGAATCGGAGATATGATGGCAGCATCTCGCTCAGCTGGAGGAAAAGTGTTAAACCAATTATGCGTGATGAATAGACGGTGCATGATTGACGAACCGAGGAAATTGAAAAGGCTGCTCTTGCCAGCATTCGGAGGCCCAAAGATGACAAGCTTGATGCCGGAGCGGAGGATCTCTCCCCTGCGGTTGTCGGACAAATGAGAATGAATGCGGTCTATAATATTCTGTGCCCGTGCACATGCTAGAAATTGATCTAAGTGACTAAATCCAGGTGGACAGGTAGCACAAACCTTGCTCAAACATCTGTTCTTGCCCCAATTCATCAACATCCTCACCAAAGTCGATGAAGCCTTCGACATACATGAGGCAATCCAAAATTTGGGCTCTCAGAGCGTCAAAACGAGCCCGTTGAGTGCCCTATTGCAAATTGACTCGTCAGCGTGAAACACTACTGAATACGAGAGGTGACACCTGCCGCTGCACTAGACACCGCGATGCGTCTTTGTGCGTCTGTCTCAGCATCGATAAGATCGCGCAAACCCTCTACCTGAGTCAAATCCAACCGACCGCCTTCAAAGGCACGGCGAGTAAACTCTCCTGGCTGGGCTGGTCGGCAGTACGGTAGCTTGGCCAGTGCTCGGAGGATCGAAGACAGCACGGCTCGACCAGAGTGAACCTGTAACTCGATGACATCCTCGGTGGTGAAGGATTTTGGCCCTGTATGGGTATAAATAAACCGGTTAGAAACCTTGAGCGAGTGGACTCGCCTTTGAAGAAGAGAACTAAGCCATTGTCCAACTTCTCCCCGGTGAGAGGGTCGACGACATGACGAAGTTGCGCAAGCCGTGGTATGGGTGCTTTGTCGACGGCAGACACACGGAGGGGACGAGTGAGGTCGTTCCAGACCTTTGAAGCGTCGGGCCCTGATACTCTGATGACGGCGACGCCGCCTTTGCCTGGAGGAGTGGAGAGGGCATAAATGGTTCGTCGCTGGGCATCGGAAGGGGTGAGAGAACCGGGATGGTGGTGATAAGGCCGGGAAGGTGACGGATATAGACAAGAAAGGAGGCGATGCGAGTCGGTCGAATTTCTACGTAGAACAGCGCGAGTGACAGATGGCAAAATGAGTTTTGGCGAAGACTGTAGAGATCTGCCACGAAGGCGTCCGATGCAACTGCAGCAGTGGCTCGAGCATGACCGCACCATGGACTGAACAGAGCCGCTTCATTTCCTCTTTCTCACGCAGCTCCCCTTCACCACTCTCCACGTCCAGCACGCACTCGTCCTAGTACTCGTCATGGGTCAAACACGTCCGTCTTTGCTTCATGATACCACTAATGCCAGGCTCACGCAGCAGGAACAGCGTCCCAGTTCATGGAGGACATGCAAAAGCGGTCCAACTGTACGTCGATTGTCCGTGTCTTGACGCCCTTCAAATGACTCGACACAACTAGTCACGTCTGCTGAGCTAGAACGTCTGAAGAAACGCTTCATGAAACTTGATAGGTGTGGATCCCATTCTTCGAGAAGCCACCCGTACCTAACACGTTCCAAGTGATGGCTCAGGGTCCATCGACCGCGAAGAGTTCTTGCAAATACCGCAGATCGCGAGCAATCCGTTGGCATCGCGAATGATAGCCATCTTTGACGAAGAGTGCGTATCGCGTGATCAGACACGGCCGCATTTAATCCCTGTTCAGTGGTGGAGGGACTGTTGACTTTCAAGAATTCGTTGGCGGCCTGAGCGCTTTTAGTAGCCGTGGTGGCAGAGAGGAAAAGCTCAGATGTTCGTCTCGTCCCCCTTCCCTTTGTCCCGGGTCTTACATATACAACACAGTTGCTTTCAAAGTCTATGATGTCGACCGCGATGGTTTCATCTCCAACGGCGAATTATTCCTCGTGCTTAAGATGATGGTCGGCAACAACCTCAAGGTGCAGTCTGATTACCTACATTTCACGTACCACCTAATTGACACTGGTTTTTCTAGGATCAACAACTCCAACAGATAGTCGACAAGACGATAATGGAAGGTGACCATGATCGAGATGGAAAACTCAGCTTTGAAGAGTTTGCTCAGATGGTCTCGAACACGGTGAGCTTTGTCGCTGTCTCGCCAAGTCATCAAGAAGATCATGCTCACACCCCCGATCAATTAGGATATCGTGAAACAAATGACGCTGGAAGATTTGTTCTAGCTAACTATGTAGCATACCCTCGACGTCGCGCGACAAAATACCATGGCTACATGGTGTTGATCTGTCGGTAAAACGCGGTACAGCCATTTGTACTATAACACGTTTAATCATCACGGTTGTATGTTAAGAACCCGCGTCTGGAAGAAAAGCTGAACCTAAACCCCAGGGAAGACCCGTCACTAGTACTATCATCATGCGATCACCTCGGCGTTTCGGAAGCTTTTTTTTTGGCACTTGTGCCAGACGCACTTGCTTTTTGCGCCCCGCTGATAGTGCAGCCTCCCAAGACCTCAGACACACTTGCATCAACATTTTCCATCAATCGCCATCAAGAATATGATCTCTAGCCACAATCGACCCTGATCAATTTAGTTCGGCCAACCCGAAGCTGGGGTAGGATAGCCGAAGTTACCCGCGTCGCCCTGCAAGGATCAGCCACGTCCCAGTGTCCCTCTGGCAGCCATCAGTCACCTTTCCGGACGGCATGACCGTTGTTAGCGTCGCATTGAACTTTGTGGGCCGACTCCAGCTCAAAATGGTACGAGTGTAAGATATGATTGATATCATGAGATGCAGAACAATGCTAGCAACGCTTGTACGCAAGAAAATAATTAGGTAGAAAGGTACCAAATGATGTCGTACATGAATAGAACAACGGTCTACCAGGGGATGGTAGGAACAACGCGTACAGGAAACAAAGGGAGAAGAGAATGCTGGGTTAGTGCGAAGATACACACCAGGGCCGTCGCTCCGTGTAAGCAAAGTGCCTGCCACGTCGACTTTGGGAATAGGTATGGTTTAGATGACAGTGAGTAACAAGTGATGAACACGGCCGTCGGACCGTGGATAGTCTTCTATTCTATGGCTCACCCGACGTCCTCACGGGCGAGGCGAGTGTGGCGTGCGGGACGATACGATAGGTGATGTGAGATGAGCAAAGAAGTGGTGATCATGATTGTACAACGATGTGAAGGAGCTTGTACATGTCCGGTAGACGGAAGCGGAGATGGAGTGGTGCAGTCAATGGGGCACCGTCAGGCTATCATTCCCAAGAGGGGACGCCCACCATGAAAGGGGAATGCGAGCTCGGCATTCCTACGTGGCTGAAAAAGGAGGTATGGGATTGTTGCGTCGACTGTGATGCTTGCAAGTAAAATGGGTCTGTAGACGTAAAAGAAGAGGAAGCATAGGAGTCGATGGGAGAGCTCATGTTTGACGCCGAGAGTGGCGTCGATGCAGGGGTAGAGAGAGCTGTTCCATGGCCATCACCCTTGTGAGAAGACTGATATGCGTTTTGAGCGCGCGAGGAATCGGGTGTTACCATGTCCTCCACGATGCATTCCTCATCAAAGTCACACCAGCCACCGTCGATGCTCTGTCGCCGTGCATAGGAGACACTGCGCCTGCGAGAGTAATCCGCGTGGTCTGTGACTGGGAGTGGCCAGGTACATGAGGCAGAGGAGGGCGTGCGGGCAGTAGGGGTCGTGCAGTGCTGCACATGTCCCGGATCACGCCGAACAACGTTGACACTAACCCCGTGCACAAAGGCAGACGTGTGGGGGTGAGAGGGTGAGAGGGACAACTGGTGGGTAAGGAGGGTCTGCGCGAGCTGGGCCTGGAGAGAGAGCGGGAGTGATAAGCACCTGTGCGGGGCAAATGAAAAGGATATATACCTGAAGTGCAGCGAGGTCAGTCGCTTCTTGGCCGATGTGGCTGGCGGACAGGGAAGCGACGAGGTCGTCGACGGACAGGCTCATGATCAAGGGAGAAAGATGTGAGTCTGGAGACAGGAGAAGGCAGGGTCGCCAAGTGCTATAAATCAATTACTACCCCAAACACGCGTCGACAGTTCCCGGTAGATCCGAGTCCCGGGCCGGCCGTACAGCGACCGCAGAAATACCGAGAATGGCTCGTCCACCTCAGTTGCTGGCCTCATATGCGTCAGAGTGAACGGTACCAATTAGATCCGAACGAGAAGGCCATAAGAACGGCGGTCGAAGCGCCACATCAGCACTACGTGTCATGAGAAGCAGAGCTGGGCAGGGGGATTCAAAACTGCGCACATCTTTCCGTGTCCGCTGACATAGGACAACGACGTGTTCGGGTTCGACACGAAACATCCAATCATCAAGAATGCACTGCGAAAACTAGACGCGTTACACTGCTTGAACTGAGGCCACCCCTCGTCCGATGGCTGAAAATGAACCTTTGTCCGAGAGAAATGTACCACTCTAACAAGGCCAAATCGGAATGCCGTAACAAGGCCTGTGCTTCGTATTGCCGTCTGGTGGCAGTTTGCCCACATCAGACATATATCACGTAGAGCATCTCATAAATCTAGATACTCTATATAAGCTCCGGCCTTAGTTCACCTTCATCTTCGGCTCCTCCACAAGGGGTTCCAAGGGTGCTACAGCATCAGGCGATGGGGTCAGCGGTTTCTTGATATCAACGACGTTGCCTTGTTTCTTTTGTAGGCTTTGTAGATATTTCGATCCACCAGCGTCGAAGAAGATGACCCCACAGCCCACGATCCAGCAACCGTACCATCCAAGCCGAGACCACGTTTCCAGCGAGTCTGCAAAGTCTAACAGCGCGAAAGGCGCAAACACAAAGTTGAGCAGCGATATGCAAAACAGGCTTCCGGACAAGTCATAAACACGTTTCGCCCAAGTGGTCGGTGTTCCTGGGAGAGGTGTGACGAGAGGGCGGAAGCCAGCCCGGCACTTTCGGCCAACATAAGTTATAAAGCCACCGAGGATAAACGTGAGGTAGTATCCAATTGCGGTACCATGCTGGATACTGTGTCAACTGTGCACTAGAACACACATGTGAGCCTTACCCAGAATGCACTCGTAGAAGAAGTAATGAGGATACTGCGGATGCCCGGCCTTTTGCCCTTGGGTGTGACCCGCTTGTACACGCACTCCCTAAGCCAAATATTCGTGTTGATGTTCCAGGAATCCAGCAAGGTCTTGAAGTTCGAGGGTAGCTCAACTTCCAGCATTTTGATGTTCGTTGCACCCTCCCAGAGAGACTCCCCAGATGGTCCAAATCCAGTGAAACCAAGTCCAGTCAAGATACTTGCTCCCTAGAGTACACATCAGTTGGTTACATTACATGCAATTACTAAAAGTCCTACCTCCGTCAAGGTCCAGACACCGTAGTATTTACAACGCTCGACAAGCCCATAGAACTGGAAAATTGTCATGCTGATGGGTTTGGCAAGTTAGACACGACATCGACCTAGAGGCTGAACATACCGATAGAGGATGGTTTTCTCCGCGAACCAGGGTGTTAACGTGTTTGCCATGTTGTAAGATGGGATCAGACCAAAGAAGACACCCAAAAACACAAGCCCCGTCAACATTTTACGGTAAGCAACGCGTTTTCTACCATCAGGAATCGCTCTTCGCATCGGCTTCGTGGATTCAACCGATTTAAACAACGACTCGTCGACGAGTGATGTATAGGATGCGTAATCAAGATATGGTCCGATCAAGACTCCAGGGAAGTAAAATCTGGTCATCCAAGAGGGTTAGTGGTGTAAACACGGGAAAAGTGGTGACTGACGAGAATCCAAGGAACTCTAGCAGTGTAGGGTAGTCCGTGACACGTTTCTGGAGTTGCCACTTGTCTAGATCCTACAGTAGTTTAACAGTAAACGGCGAGAGGGAAAGACGATCATGGAAACAACAAACCTCTTTTGGCCTCCTGCCGTCGTAAACATTCCATGCAAAAGTCGTCAGTTTCATGGTGAGAACCATCTGAGGGCCAGTAATCTCAAACGTTTCGCGACTCAGCCCATAGACTGCGCGGATAATATGACTACAGGAACGATCAATACCATCAGAAGCAAACTTGGAGCGTTACACACTTGGCAGTGAGATGCCCCATAACAAAACTAAAACGCAGTTAGTATGTTACATTACAGGTCAAAAAATAAATAGACTTACATGAAGACAACCCAAGGCATGTTGGGGCCGCGGAAGTTTGCAGCGATAACGTAGGTCCCAAGAACGCTACCGAGGAGTTGAAGGAAGCCCCATTGCAGATGGAGGACGGGTATAAAGAAGAAAACAGAGATGAATAGATTGAAAGCATGCTTGAGATTAGGCCGAGATGATGGTATTCTTATGAACAGACTCCCGAGGGGATACGCGATCAGTAGACACCAAACGAGCTATGCGAAAGGGTGACAATGGGTGAATTGCAAGATTGGAAGGCATGTACCTTGATCTGGTCGACTGACCCCCCGACTGCACTTGCAATGGGAGAAAACAGGGCATCCATCGTATAAAAAAACCTTGCAAGACCGACGAGTAAGCGGTGGAAAGCGCTCAAGCTTCTTGCCGAAAACCAGGATATATAAGAATCAATTTTGAAATTAAATAAATTAACGCCGCTGCTGGCAGTTGCGGTCCCGGGACCGACGCTCACCATTGTCATCATTGTCTAAAGGACAGCTCCCCTAGTCTGTATAACGACGGTGATCGAGTCAGGCTTAGTAGAAAGAAAGGACTTGTCGAGACTTAGGCAGCCCGTCGGTGAAGGTTTGCGTTAGAAGGTGTCGTCAAAATCGTTCGCGGCGAGTCTGGTGACTCTGAAATTCCGAGTCTGTCTGACCTGGCCGTCCCCTCATCGTAGTAGGGGTAGACTCATCGGTAGTAGGTACTTTTAGTGATGATGGTTCAGGCGTGAGGTGCCGGATCCAAGGGCGCAGTACTCGTCCCGTGATGTAACTTGAAAGGAACTTGAATACGCCCACATTTGACGTCTGAATCGTGGCTTCACTTTAAGTGTTCAGGGTTCTGATACTTGAGGAAAGCACAACTTCGACTGTAACACGTCTGCAACATTTGTGGAAGCGCGTAGAATACCATTCTCTGGGCCACGTTTCTTGACATTGACACAGCAACACTGGGATACGATGACACGTCTATCGACGACTTGCAGTCTCATAGAGTCTCGGTGTGGCCACCAGACTAGATGCCACAGAAGTTCATGCGCTCGCCTCTAAGGATTTCCGGTGATAGTTCTGGGAAGTACGTGTTGACCCGTTCACAACTGTTCAGCAGAGTTACCTGAATTCCTCGGCGTCGGCGTTTTCCGGCTGCAGTAGTATCATTTCTACGTTACATACGACTACTGTTGCCGTTTGGTGGCAGCTTACCCACCTACATCAGACATACATCACGTAGGACATTTAATAAATACTGTAAAGATGCCCCACACCTAGTTTACCCTTGCCTTCAGCTCCTCCACCGCTGACTCCAAGGGAGCTACAACATCAGGGAATGAAACCGGAGGTTTATTGGCATCAACGAGGCAGCCTTGTTTCTTCTGCAAGCTTTGTAGATACTTCGACCCTCCAACGTCGAAGAAGATGACCCCACAGCCCACAATCCAGCAACCGTACCATCCCAGCCGAGACCACGCTTCCATCGAATCCGTGAAGCTTAGCAGCATGAAAGGTGCAGCCACGAAGTTGAGCAGTATTATGCAAAACAGGGTGCCTGACAAGTCATAAACACGTTTCACCCAAGTGGGTGGTGTTCCTGGGGGAGGTATGACGAGAGGGCGGAAGCCAGCCCGGCACTTTCGGCCAACATAAGTTATAAAGCCACCGAAGATAAACGTTATGTAGTATCCAATGGCAATGCCATGCTGAATTCTCTTTGTCAACATTGTACTTACCAGAAAGCAAATATAGTTCTTACCCAGAATGCACTCGTAGCAAAGGTAACGAGGGTACTGCGGAAGCCCGGTTTTTTACCCTTGGGTGTGACCCGCTTGTACACGCACTCCCTAAGCCAAATATTCGTGTTGATGTTCCAGGAATCCAGCAGGACCTTGAAATTCGAGGGCAGCTCAATTTCCAGTATTTTGATGTTCGCCGCACCCTCCCAGAGAGACTCCCCAGATGGTCCAAATCCGGTGAAACCAAGTCCAGTCAAGATACTTGCTCCCTAGAGTACAAAATCAGTTGGCTACACGCAAGTGTTGAAAGGCATTCTACCTCTGTCAAGGTCCAGAGAGCGTAGTATTTGCAACGCTCCACGAATCCATAGAACTGGAAAACCGTGATCCTGATGGGTTTGGCAAGTTAGACACGACATCGAACTAGAGGCTGAACATACCGATAGAGGAAGGTTTTCTCCGCGAACCAGGGTGTTAATGTGGTTGCAAAGTTATAAGATGGGTTCAGAACCACAAAGAGACCCAAAAACGCAAGCCCCGTCAACATTTTACGGTAGGCAACGCGTTTTCTACCATCAGGAATCGCTCTTCGCATCGGCTTCGTGGATTCAACCGATTTGAACAGCGACTCGTCGACTAGCGATATATAGGATGCGTAATCAAGACATGGTCCAACCAAAACCCCAGGGAAGTAAAATCTTCATCAAGAGGGTCAGTGACGTAAATATGGGAAAGTGGTGACTGACGAGAATCCAAGGAACTCTAGCAGTGTAGGGTAGTTCGTGACGCATTTCTGGAGTTGCCACTTGTCCAGATCCTACAATAGAACAACAATAAACGACGAGAGAGAAATGCGAGCATAGCACAACGAACTTCTTTCGGCCTCCTGCCATCATAAACATTCCATGCAAAAGTCGTCAGTTTCATGGTGAGGACCATCTGAGGGCCAGTGATATCGACTGTTTCGTAACCTAGCCCATAGACTGCGCGGATAATATGACTACAGGAACAGTCAATACTATCAGAAGTAAACTTGGAGCGTTACACACTTGGCAGTGAGATGCCCCATGACAAAACTAAAATGTAGTTAGCATGTTACATTACAGGTCAAAAAATAAATAGACTTACATGAAGACAATCCAAGGCATGTTGGGGCCGCGGAAGTTTGCACCAATGAAATAGGTTCCAAGAACGCTTCCCAGCAGTTGAAGGAAACCCCATTGTAGATGGAGAACGGGTATAAGGAAGAAAACAGATATGAATAGATTGAAAGCATGCTTGAGATTAGGCTGAGATGATGGTATTCTTATGAACAGACTCCCGAGGGGGTACGCGATCAGGAGACACCAAATGAGCTACACAAAGGGTGACGATGACGAATTGCAGAATTGGAAAGAAAATACCTTGATCTGATCGACAGATGCCCCGAGTGCACTTGCAATGGGAGAAAACAGGGCATCCATCGTGTAAAGAGACCTTCTGAGAAGTCGACGAGCAAAGTGTTTGGCAAGGTCGAAAGGAGCCAAAAACAGCGAACTCGCGTAGCTAAACTTCCCACGCAATCGACTACAGGGGAACAAGTCGTATTTGTCTCTACTAGCCAAAGTGCACCTCTTATTTTTACGTTCAAAGTTCAAACCCCTCTTGCTTCTTTCAACAGTGCATGAAGACGCAATCGTGCACTTTCCCTCCCGAGGAAAAACGGCTTTGCAGGTGCGGGGGGCGCAACATCGCTATGGGAACTTTCACCTTCCCTTGAGCTCGATGTCCGCGACTGGCCATCATAGTGCCACGTAGGCGACAAATACCGTGAACGTGTTGACGAATCGTACCCGGCCGCGAGAGGTGTAACAAAATGCAGCTCCAGGCTGCTTGTACTCGCATCAATCAATCTCCCAGAATCTCTCACGTCCCCCGTGTCTGTATTCGCCGACGCTGCGAATTCCATGTCCGTAGACACGGCATCAACGGAGCGTATGCTTGCAGGAGGCGTGCTCGTTCGCGAGGATACGATAGCCGAGCTGTCCGCAAATGGATCGGACAAATGTCCATTACTGCTTTGGAGGGACTCGCCTGGATGTGAAATAAAAGCTGTTACATAATCGGGGGTGGGTGCCGACGAGAGTCGGTAGGGCGTGACTGCATCCACCCGTGGGGTTTCTTCGGTCATTATCCAGTCTTTTCGTTCCCGCGAACTTGCGGGGTCGTATGAGAGCGTGGTTGGCGTATATTCAGATCGTCTGCGCGTGCGACACTTGAAGAGAGTCACAACCAGCGCAAGAATGCCCAGCATTCCCAGCACTGGACCGAGGATTAATGGTAACAGGCTGACGATTACTTGTCTAGAGCAGTTTATGAGTTGCAGAATGGAACGGAACACACCTATTAGAAGAACTACCAGGAAACACATTGCTGCTAGCAGTTGGGGGTACAAGACTTCCGGGACCAACACTCTCCAATGTTATCGTTGTTTGATGGGTGGCTCCAAGCTGTGTGGATTGTGCAACAACAGTGATGGAGCTAGAACCGATTCGATGTGGAAATTTAGGCCGCTTGGTGAAGGCGTGGATATGACTTGCACTAGAAGGCATCTTTGAAATTATTTCCGGCAACCTCATGACCTAGTTTCTCACCTCTCTGTGGCCGTCGCTTCACTGAGGCTAGAAACAGGGGTGGACCTCGGTCCAGGTGCCGGATCCGAGTGTACAGTACCCGTGCCATGGTCCCAATGATCTGTAAAGGAAGTCGCCAAGATAGAGTCTTCATCCAAGATAGCAGGTCTGTATGTCAAGAAGGGAGCTGGAGAGAACGCTGACTCGCCAGAACTGGTAGTTGACGGCGACTGTGGCGTTGCTAGCAGTCTGTTGGGAGTAGTTACGGCGGCAGTAGAGTTCGAGGTTGGGGTTGATGGAGAAGACGGTAAAAGGAGTGTTGCCGACTGAAGGACAGAACTGTTTGACGAACCCGGGATCGAGACAGAGGTGTGCTTGACCAGAAATGAGGCATCTTTGAGGGAAGAGCGAGGGACCCCTGACTCACAGGATACACAACGGTCAAGCTGGCCGAGTTACCTACACCAGAAGGACCGGATCCTGGCATACAGGGCTTTCCGAGTCAAACACTCCTGGGCTGGAGGGGAGGATGTGGATGGCGCGAAAATCCCGGGAGTCCACAAAGCCATCCTGGACATCAAGCGACGCCTTTATTAAGAGCGGAGACGGGAATAGTGATCATCGGCTTGCGAGGGAACGATACATAAGATATGCTCCGCATGCACAAGGACACATCTGCAATATTTGTGGCAGCGCGTGAATTCCGGCCACGTTTTGTCGCGAAAATGGGTTGGGTACAATGGTGTCCGGTTCAACCGTTCACTGGACTAGAGGCTTACTCACCTGTGGGCGCGTTGGGCGGTCACTCTGGCAGCACAGCACCAGCTACATCGTGATGTAGTTCGATGGAGCGTCATTAAGAGCGTTCGTTATTTCCGACGGAGTTTTGCCAACGGCTGTTCAGTTGGGCTCAGCCGAGTACAGTGGGATCTATGGGCAAAGACGAGATAAATATGTCACCGAGGCCAAGGCACCTTTGATTGCCAGGAAGATTTGATAAATACATCATCCAGAGCTGGATTGCTGAGAACACCATTCCGAGGATGATCTCCTGGGAAATAAACAGATGGCACGTCTTGTATATGGGACATATGAACAAGTCGGATCAATCCAAACGACAACTGCCGGACGGTGACAAAGGAGGCTTTCATAGTAATACTCTCCCGTGCATCAAAGGCGAGAAACATGAATTCGAACAAGATGGGCCTCGTCAAAAGAACATTTTGGAAAACTAATCGTCAACGTGTCCAAAAATTGTTTCAGCGATGGGCGGCTTGAGACAACTCTTCCACGATGTAATTTCTCCTATCCCCATTCGCTGTGGTGTCCCAGAAAGACTGAAAGTCGAAAGACACAAAATTCCAGGGCAATGTTGCAAACGAATCCGAATGAGTGGCAACACCAGACGATTTGAGGTCAAAGCGTGGACGATGGACCGCGAGGTGAGCAAGTAAATGGCAGACCAGAATGAACAAGAGTAACGAGATGAACAAGGTGGTTCTGGCTTTGAACGGAAATTGTCCCTGGAAGGTTGATAACTGGGTGACGCGCTCGCGCAGCGAGAGTTTAGGTGGTGGAGAGAGAAAAGCAATATAGTACTCGGGAGCGTTGAGTGAGGGTGACGATGGGGTGACGATAATGGCTGGCAAAGGCGATTTTTCCGTAGCTCGTGAAAGCGAGAGATCTGATATATCATCATCGGTGACGTGTTCCCGCTTAATTATGCCATCAGGTCTTACCGAGCGGCGCGGGGATCAGGTTGTAGTCGAGGCGTTGAGGAAGTCTGTGAAGTCGGCGAGCTGATGGCAGGTCAACGCTTGAGCTTTCAGCGAGGTTGTGCACGAGACGTACCACCAGAAGACATGACGGATAAATCAGAAAGAAGACGAATGTTTCAGGCGACGGGCTTCGATGGGGAGATGAACGAGTGGAATTTGAAAAGAATGTGAGGGTTGCTGTAGGATGTCTGAGGAGTAACTTGGGAGCGCTGAGGAGTGAGAACGACCTGCTGCGGACTGGCTTGGCGTTGACAACGGCGATCGCCGGAAACATGTCCAAGATAGGAAAGCCTCCATGTCACTCCTACCCTCATCCTCTTTCAAAGTCACAAATCAGTCCGTGCATAAAACTTCCCTTCCAGGAGATAACTATGTTCTTTCGCTGACACCAACAGCCAATGTCTACGCCGCCTCTGCGTCGTCCCCGTCGAATCAGATCCATCTCTTCGATAAAACCACTCTGCAGACCACAGGTGTTCTCAAGGGTCATGCATACGCAACCACACACCTCTGTACCATCGCTGGACTAGGAGCATCCACTCGCGAGGCGCTTCTCTCATCCGGCAAGGATGGCTGCGTGATAGCATGGGATGAAAGAACCGGATCAGCTAGTATCAAGAGTGAGTCTTCTACATCTGTATCCCCGGAAAACACGTACCTTATCAACTGAAAGACTTCTTTTTATACCAGTGGAAGAATCTGGAAAACTACGTCCTCTTCTTTGTTGCGATGCGTCGGACGATGGTTTACTTGTTGCTGCCGGGACTGACCTGCAAAAAGAGGATGCATTCATCCTGTACTGGTGAGCCCTCTGTCGAGGTTGGAATGTCCCACCGGCTCACTTTTCTTTCAAGGGATCCACGAAATCCAGTGGCACGACTGCGCTCTCATGGCTCAACCCACTCCGACGATATCACCGCCGTACATTTCTTGAAAAATGAAGACCCATCAAGTTCTAGCAAGGTGCTACTGTCAGCCTCGTCCGATGGGCTGGTCAGCACCTCGAATGCCCTCGAAGCGGACGAAGACGAAGCCGTGCTGCACGTCGGAAACTGGGGCTGCAGTATCTCGCAAGCTGGGTGGATAAGCAACGCACATGGGACAGGCATCTGGGCGGCGAGTGATATGGAGACATTCAGTTGCTGGTCAAATGAAGTGGGTCCGCTTTATCGAGTGAACAATCGAAATAATATCCTCATTATGTACAGCTGGACCAACTTTTGGCTGTTGATATTCGCAGCCCCTCCCTGCATGACCACGGATATACGTGGGTTACTGATTATCTTATCAAGGGACATTCGACACGGAAAGTAGAAAACGGACTTGGATTGTTCGTCGGTTCCAACGAGTTCAGTGTGTTTTCTTGTCTGCACCGAGGTTTCGCTAAATCGCTTCAGTAGGGGAGACGTGGGTTTGATCACTAGCAATGATTTGTCCGATGCCATGGCTCCGTGGACGATTCACTCTGTCTGGGCCGGCGGTCATTCAGGGATTGTTCGGTCCCTTTATTGGGATGAAGAGGTGCGGTGCTTGGTTGCTCTCTTTTTTAGCTGACAGTTTTCAGCATAATGTCCTCGCGAGTGGCGGCGAAGATGCGAAAATAGTCACATGGCGGATCCAGGACCTTGATTTTAGCGATCTTTCTACGCCTGGCCACTCGGATGACCCCATAGAATCAGAGGCATCCTACTTGAAACGGGAATGGGACGTTACGATGAATCACAGTCAGGCTGGGCCAGTAAGTAGCCGATTTTGCGATGAGAATGATTACATCAACCATTGCTTCCAGGGTAGTAAACGGGTGAGGCATTAGCCAGTGGTCATCCATTGAACAAAACTTCCGCCATTTGTGGAAAAGATCCATTTTCTGCTACGTTGCAATTATAAAACACTTCCTCAATAGTTGCCGTGTCGATGCATTCGAGGATATACCATATGCATAGATGAGGCGTACAGGTGCAAAGGATAATAAGAAGTAACAATGTTTCGTAGCAATATCCATATTGCATAGCCTCGATGCCCTCTGTCCGACCACGTGTCGGTTTTGTACACTTCTTATACCTTGAAGCCACGAGACTTTCGGCGACCACGAGCACGTTCGAACTATGATTGAAGTGATGAGGAGAACACTTACACTTGGGTGCGAGAAGACATACTTTGCGGCCCTTGGAAGTGGTGTAGGGTTTCTTGTGCTTGTGGGGACCCATGCCAAAGTGTTTGACAGCTTCACGAGTGTTCCTCTTGCCCCTCAAAAGCACGGTGTTAGATCCAGTGGGCGAACGCAACGCAAGTTGGTCCAGGGTGATTGCCTCTCCACCAGCCTTGAGGATACGCTCCTTTGCTGCTTGCGAGAAGCGAAGGGCCGCCACGGTCAGTTTCGGCACCTCAATAAGACGGATGTCATCGGTAACATTTCCAACCGAGACGACGATCTTGGAGGCGAGGTCTGGAGTGGCAGACGTCTCTTTCACGATTCTTGACAGGGAAATAGGGGGGCGATTGATTTTGGAGAGGAAAAGGCGGTGGAGGATTACCTATAGCACGGGAGATACATGAGCACCACAGTACCAAATCAAGTCGGAATTGCGAGACCTTGTTGAATTTCGAGTCGGTACGACGCGCGAGGAAACGGTACAGCTGAGTGACGGTCAGTATCAACGTCTTTGAGGGCAGCAACGCGAGCATACCTTGACCAGCAAGAGGAGATAGGGATCCTCACTCTTGGGGGCTGTTCGTTGGGCCTTCTTGACGTGGTGAGCCTTGAGATCGATACCCTGCGCATGAAAGGCGATTAGACGATGCCCAGACGTTGTTTTGGGACAGTGGGCTCACCATCTTGGTCTTGCCGAGGTGTACTGATGAGTATGTCGAACGGCGCTGCGACGGGGGCTTACAAAACTATACAGTACCACGAAATAAGGTTTGTGTTCGCGGAGTATGAACTTGAATCTCAACTTGGATACAAACACGCGCAAATTTTCTCTCAAACTTCAACTATCATGGTGTGTTCCATTCGCTACACCCAAGCGCTATACGACTGATTTTTTTTCTGTCTCTAGTCGCAATACGGTGAAGCTGCACCTCCTCCAGTGGACCCATACTCTGACGCTTACAACGCTCCGGCACCAGCTGCCTCAGAATCCCGCGACCGCGATGCTCCTCGCGCGCGTTCTCGCTCCCGTAGCCCCGCCCGCAGTAACAATGGCTATAAAAGTCCTCCTTTCCGTCGCAGGTCGCCGCCGCCTAAACGACCTTCGCATGCTCCTATTGTACGTTGCGTTTTTTTTTTACCAACTTTTTCGACCTCATTCGGCAAAGCAGGCGCCTAACCCATCCGCTGTGTTGGGTGTGTTTGGCTTGAGCATCAGAACCCAGGAGCGTGATTTGGATGAAGAGTTCACTCGGTTCGGCAGAGTTGAAAAAGTGACCATCGTCTACGACCAGAGGGTACGTTCCCGCCCCTCCATGAGGTAACCAACCCTAAACCCACACTGTTCAGTCCGACCGCTCGCGTGGCTTCGGTTTCATCAAAATGTCAAGTGTGGAAGAGGCAACACGTTGCATCCAGGAGCTCAACGGCATTGTTAGTCATGTGTAACCCTATTTTTCGTTGGTGCTGATACAGATACAGGAACTCAATGGACGACGCATCCGAGTGGATTATTCGGTTACCGATCGCCCTCATGCACCCACACCAGGAGAATATATGGGACACCGTCGTTCTCACAGAGACACATATTCAGGCCGTGACTCGTACCGCGACTCTTATCGAGACCGGGACCGTGACCACCGTCGTCATGATCGTGACAGGGACCGAGACCCCTATGGTCGTGATAACCGTGACTGGCGTGACCGTCGTAGTCCGCCTGCTCGCAGTGGACGTTACTCACCTGATTACAGGAGACGTAGGAGTTATTCAAGAAGCCCGCCGAGAGGTAGCAGCCCTCGCAAGGATTACGATGGCCCTTCCAATGGCGCCTCTAATTCCTCCAACCATGCCGAAAATGGCGGTCGTTGGTGAAATACCAACCTGCGCCTTGAATATGTCATGTTCTCTCTTTACGTCTGTTTCTCGCAAACGGTCGGGCACGTACAAATGAAGGGTTCATGGCGGACAAACCTCCAACAGACTTCAAGTTTTGCCAAAGTTTCTCGTTACTTCCTGTCTTGAAGAGGCCAGGACCTGGTTCGGTATATCTCAGACAAAAAAAATCAAGTCTCAAGTTTTCTTTCGTGCTCGACTTTTCTTGCTTGTATTCCCCAATCATGCCTTTCGTATCGCTCTACTACTTTGTTTTACACTATCAAGTATTGGTGAAGACGCGCATGGTCAAGTTTACGATGTGTCGGTAATACATGCATGAAGACGTGTCAAGGTTTCAAATGAAGGCCACCTACGGCATAGAATTCCCCCGTGAAGGTTAATGCTGTAACAATGTTGTCAAGGCGCTCGTGATGCGGCGCGCGTCTGAATTAAGCTTACCAAGGTCAAGAAACTGGGCGCAATGTACTTGGCGATCGGTTACCCGTTGGCGTTCTCAATACCGAGCTGTGGATATACCTGGTCATACTTTGTGATACCTGTCTGTATTCTATCTGCCAATAATATGTCTGCTCCCCACATGATACTCGAGACGGGCCACTTGAGCAGATGAAAATGGACCATTCCAACCTACAGCACCCTACATATACCCATGCGTGTACAGTGTCCCTAAAAAATTCTATCGACAACTACGTAGCAGAGCTGTTCGTTAACGTATACTATATACAGTCCACAAAAAAAAGCTGTTCGTTACATCAGATACAATGTGTGATGGCAGGAGAAGAGAAAGGCTCCGATATCGAGCCAGGATGAGATAGAAATAAATCCGTGGTGTCCGCGGTGGCTTGGATGGTTAAAAAAGATATCAAATATGATGTTTCATGAGATGGTCGTCAGCTGATTCACGTGACGGATAAAGATGACGTGCTGTGATCGCCGCCGTCGTGTGGCCGCCCGGACCAGTTGTCCCCTATGCAGCCACTCGGGACACGACCGTTCCACCGTGTTCGAGGCCTCCCCCAGGAAGGAAAACGTCGGGCGTGCTCTCCAACGGGATGACTTTCCCTGCCAACCCCTCATCGATGCCTTCCACCACCACCGACGCCCGCTTCTTTCCCTTGTCCCTGCGCCGCATACTCGTAAAATCGGCCGGACTGATCACGGGTTTCATTCCCTCGGACGACGCCATCCGTAGCACGGCGCATAGTGTGTCGTGCACGTCACTCCCTTCCCAGTCAATGTCAGAGACGACGTTTACCCACGAGTAGTTGACTGGCCGGGGCTTTGCCTTCGCCTTCTTATCCTTGCCGTGTCCGTTTGTCACAGCTTCGTGGTAACCACTGTCCTCAAACGGGTGTTGGTCCTTGGCACCTCCAAGCCGAAGTGCCCGCACACCAGCGCGGAAGTTATCACCTACGGTCGATACGACGCGGTCCGGTGTATCGCCCACCAGGGTGGTGAACTGCGCGTCAACTTCTTGGCGTGATGGGTCGCGAACAGGTCTACTGAGAAGCAATCTGCCTGCATCCCATATTTCACGACCGCCGATGGTATCCAGAATTGCATCAAGGCGAACTCGTGACCGAGTCAAGAACGACACGAGAGAAACAATCGAGCCCTGTTCGCAGTCATACGGTGTAAGCGGTAGTGGAGTGAAAGAGTACGGGATCGTAAATGCGTTCTGATGGGTTGACGACGAAGGGGGGGACGAAAGATGGCTTGACGAGCGCCCGTGTGAATACGGCGAAGACAACGGCGTGGACGTAGTCGACCTGGAGAATGGCGAGGGCGAAATACTCGGAGAAGAAGAGGGTGAACGGGAAAACTGGATGGAAGGTGACGACCAAGATGACATGACTTCCAACGTCGGGTTTGAGACTTCAAACAGCGCAGAAAGAGGCATCGACGTAACCGAGACAAAGAGCACTTCGTCCACTCCCCATTCACGCAGTCGGTCTTCGATGCGGCGTAGCATGTTCCTTTGGTTATCGAGTTCCCTCTCTTCTTCCTCGTCTTTCAGTTCGTCGGGTAGTTCCGATTGAGCACCTGGTAACGCAAACGGGACAGGCACGTGGGCCCATACGGACCATCCCTCGCGAACAAGCATTTGTGCGGCAAGGGCGCCTGCGCCATCGTGCGCCCGAAGGACGAGGACACGAGGTCTCGAGTCCCGAGGCTGAGCCTGCGTGACGGGGTCTTCCTGACCTCCGCCTGCAATAAAGTCCTGCTTGTCACTACGAGGGGGGAGGATCGGGTGCAGTTCGTTGTGAGAGTCACCATATGGTAGCTGTGACTTCCCCATGCTCTGTGTAATCTGATGGAAGGTGCGAACAGCACGGTACGCAGGAACTCCACAGAGCGGTAGAAGAGCAAGTTCATTGACCGTTAGGCAATTCTCGTCAGCGGCAGATAGCGGAGAGTCGCGTCGCCTGGAAACATCGCCGCCCGCTTCCTTCGCCAACTCCGTTGCGAGGACGGAAGTAGAGGGATATTTCAAATGCATAAAAGGGTTGGGAACGCGATGAACACGATGCCGATCGGCGAGTATGAACTCTGCCAACGCGCCAGACTGGATGGACTGTGTCAGATCGAACAGACCGGGGGACACGTGTAAAGGCTAACCTTGTGGACAGACATCAGTCCAACGACCCAATCCCCGCGTTTAGCTACATCTGCGCCGACTTCCCATCCGACTTCCAAAACACGGCCAACGAACGAACGGCCGGGTATGTAACCCACGGGTGGACACCGGCCCTTGTCCTTCTCGCTCGTCTTTGCCATCTTGGTACCATACGGAGCACCGGCGAGTGATGAGTTGGCACGTGGAGGGTGGATACCCGTGAGACGTGCATCCGTTCCGTCTAGACCGACCCCCCAGACCTGGACCAAGATGGAACCACCACCAACGTAAACGGGGGGTGTGCGATAAGCGGTAAAGCCAAGTGGGGAGTCTGGATCCAATTGGTGATCCTTGCCTTGGGCTGTGGTAGAAGGCTTGTCTTTGGAGAACCACGCCATGCCCAAGACGCTTCCGCGGGACTTGTGCTTACGGTGTGCTCCAGAACCTGCGGCAATACCACGGACAATCTCGACACTGGCCATGGTTGTCTGGGCGAGGCGTGCGCGGGAAAGATCGACTTGATCACCAAAGCCGAGGCCTACACCGATGGTGTCGCGTACAGTGGTGCTGGTGGTTCGAACCTTGCCGATTTTCCAGACTCGGTTTGAACCATGGTCAAATGCCAAGGAGGGCGAGCTCGTAGCGTGAGGGAGAACTAGGCTAGTGTAACCACGGGTCCCAGTTGAAGGCAAGGTATCATGTGACTCTGAAACGGACACATGGGCGGCGAGGGCGTCGAGGGCGTTTGGAGCGGGACACGTATATGGAGACTTTGAGGTGGAGGTGGTACCATGGGAGAGTGTACTGAGTGGGCGTGATGTTGAGCTGACTGCACGACGAGTGCTTGAAGTGACGGAAGGGTCGGGATTAGGAGTTTTACGAGAAGGACCAGGTGTTTGATCGTCAGCAAGCAAGAAGGGGGGAGATGAGAAGCTGCGTTGTCTGGAGAGCTTGGACGACCGAAGCGGGGAAGACACGCGTGGTTTGTGGTCAGCAGCAGCGATGGAAACCACGCGTGATTGAGGGACTGGCGCGTCATGAGCATAAGAGAGAGGGACATCGGGATCCAAGTCTTCCTCGACCTCGAGCAATGCGGTCATACCGACGACGGATCTGGCAGTGCTGATCTTTGCCTTTCCGATGCCCTTTGACTTGGATGGACGTGGTTGGGTCGGATGCGGATGCGAGTGGACGGGTAGGCGGGATGGTAGAGAGGAGGTAGAGTGAGAAGTGGGGATCTGAATGGTCGGGGGAGCGCTGCGACGCTTGACGGGCTTTGACTTTGGTTTGTAGCCGTCGGTACGGGGTGCGACAAGCCAGCGGACGTCTTTTGCCCAGTCTTCGTCGGTGTACGTAAGCTTGCGGTCTGTCTTGTGAGTCATGCCCAGGGTCGTGTGGTCGGGGAGGGAGGTAGAGGAGCGGACTGCGTCCGTAAGAGACACGGCGGAAGAAGCTGCAGAGATGGGAGGAGAGGTGGCAGGAGAGCTGGGGGACGAGGGGAAGGGGGACGAGGCGGGAGTGAAGAAGGGTTCGTCGAATTCGTCCGAGTGTCGAAGGTCGAGCTGCGCAGAGGTCGATAAGAGAGAGGGAGTGGGAATGTTTGAAGAGACTGACCTTGAGAGGTTCTTCGGATGTTCCACGGTAACCGTGCGTATTCTGGATGTGGCATATGTCGTGCGTTGTCGCTGGGGCCGAGTAACGTTGCGATGGCCGTCCAAGGACCTTTTGGAAAAAGGTTGGCTTGACCATCGCCGACAACGAGGAGAAGGGAAGTGGAAGGGGGGGAGGAGGAAGGTGGGCGGACAAAAGATGGGTTGATGGACGAGCACGCGGTTTTGTCTTTCCAAATCCAGTCTGATACAAAACGTGTGACGTCATTCTACTACTACTACCGTCGTCGTCGCTTTTCAGTTTCGATTGCAAACGACACCTTTCGTTTTTCCGGTCGCCGGCCCGGCTCTTCCTCCCCCTCCCCCTCCCCCTCCTCCTCGTTCTCTTCCTCCTCTTCCTCATCGTCCCCGCTCTCCTCTTCCTCGTCTTCTCCCCACACCACATCCCATTCAACGTCGCGCTTGTCACTCACTCCCGCATCCATCTTGACCAATTTCACCTCGACTGCGCTTCGTAGTTCCTTCCGGCTCCTGACCGACCCCAACACCGCCGTATCCCCATCCGCCGTCCCTTCAGGCGTTCCTTCAGGCATGCTGTACCGCATCAACTTGCCAGTGCACCAGTCGCGCAACACAACCCGTGCTGCTCCTGCATGATCCAGCACGCCCCTCTGTCGCGCCATAAGCACGCCATCCACACATCTAGCCGATGCGCCTACCTTTTTGATCAACCCGTTCACCCGCGCTACCCCTGCGAGAAACCCAGTCACGTCCCCTTGCAAAAACGCAGGCAAACTATACGCGAGCATTAGATCTTGCGTGTTTGCACGCGCTACGATGTGCGTTACTGTTCACGCAGTTAGCTCATCATTCAAATCCGACCCTCCTCACTTGCCTCCAAACAGTGGGTCCTTTAGTCGATCGATTCGACCCCTACACCGCAACAAAACATCCCGTGCTCGCATTGCCTCCCTTTCTTGGTCCGTCAACGATCCTGCGTGCACAAACTGCAACCCAGGTGTGTCGATGAATCTTATCTTCCGTGCATCATTGCTAGGCATCGTCGCCACCACTTCCTGAGCACTCGTCGTCGTAGACGGCCCCTTGGCAGACGATGCCATATGCGTGTTATATATCGAGAATACATCCGACCCGAGAATCGAATTGATGACAGCCGATTTTCCTACCTAATTGTTTGCAAGATAAAATTCGGGTCCAGATCGTGACTGGATACTCACGTTTGACACTCCAGTGACAGCAACGATTAACTCCTCACTGTGTTTCGTCTGTGCAAGGTTATCTAGACATGTCCAAAGACCAGCAAGCCCTAGAGCATCGCCCTTGGGCATTGGCTTGACTTTTTTGTTCGGTGGTTCAGACGGGGTCCCGGAGGGCATGAAAGCAGAAGACACTCTGAATGGCAGCACCGTATACGATGTTCGTAAGTGTGCGAGCCACTGTACGAGCGATTCTCGCGGCACGGTGTCTGCAGCACGACGTGAGATTGAGAACCCCGCCCACATGCCATACACACCTGCTTTGTTCAGCAGCACCGTCAACTTGCCCTGTCCTACCTCTGCCAACGCGTCACTCATACCCGCGACAGGATCTCGGGCATCAACCACATGGAGCACCACATCCGCCTTTTGCACCACCTCACGTAGCGTTGAAGGACCAGGGAAAACGGGTATGGCGGGTATCCGTTCTTCAGTAATATTGTTCTCGTTCTTGTTTCTGGGTATGGGGGCAGATCTCAATGACATGATTCCATCAAAACCTCGGCCATCTTTTTCGTCGACATCGATGTCCTCTGGCGTTGGGCTCTTCTCAGGGTCGTTACCAGCTGCGGCTGCACGTTTTTCTTCTTTTCGACGTTGCCGCTCTGCAGCTGCCTGCGGTCAAGTGATCAAAACCCTGCACAGTGGATCGGACGAGAGCGTACTTGACGTCGTTGTTCCTCGACCTCTGCGAGGATTTGATCTTTATACGGAAAGTTGTTCGGAATGCCCGGATCCTTTTTCGACTTCTTTTGCACGACTGCATGCGACAATCAGCGGGGACGTCGGGAATTAACCGCAAGTGCAACACACGCTTTCCGGCAGCCTTGTCCTTTCGCGCCTGTTTCTTGACCTTTTTGCGGTGCTCGGAGGCCTTGTGTTTTATCTTCTCGCGCTGGCGGGTTGTGCCGCGCTTGGAGGTCTCTATAGTCAAGCAATGAGATCCGCTGGGACTGCCTGGATGGCGGTGGACAAACTTTTTCGAATGCGAGGCATGGGCAACTGGCAAAAGGCCAGATATTACATAATCTCTGCATGGCGGGTTTCGATCCCAAACGCCATGTCGGCGTGCACCCCGAACGCATCACGCACGTCTCCTCGACCGACTATCCTGGACATCACACAGCGCAAGACAACGCTTGGGATCTCGCACAGTTTCATCAGGTCTGTCCCTTCTCTCTCTCTCCCACATGTCACCTCACCCCCCGTGCAGAGTCTCGCCGTCCGCGTCGAACGTCTCTCGAATCGTTCCATCGACTTTGATCTCGTCGGCGTCGATGCCTCCATCGCCAATGCCTTCCGACGCATCCTCATCGCAGAGGTATGCCCCCTTCCATGCCTTGCAAATGCCCACTGACCGGCGCAGGTACCTACCGTATGCATAGAACGCGTGTACATGTGGTGCAACACATCTGTCATCGCCGACGAAGTCCTCGCTCACCGCTTGGGACTCGTCCCCCTCAACATCGATCCTGCCTTCCTGGACCTGAAAGACCGTGAGCACCCCCCCGCGTGTGCATTACACAAACATGCCTCTCATCTCCCTTGTCGCAGCACAAAGCGATCAAGCGACGGATAGGAACACGCTCGTGTTCCGGCTCAAAGCCAGCTGTGAGCGTAGAAAAAACGCGCCGAAAGACGCGACGGACCCCAAGGCACTTTTCATCAACTCCGAGGTCCTCTCTTCGCAGCTGGAGTGGGTTCCCCAGGGCGAACAGGCGACAGTCATGTCCGCGAACCCACCCTCACCGGCGAACCCGAACATTGTCCTTGCAAAGCTGCGCCCTGGACAAGAAATCGATATGGAGGTGCATGCTGTCAAGGGCGTCGGCAAAGACCACGCCAAGTTCTGTCCCGTCGGTATGCACATCACTCATTTGTACCACTCGACCCGCTGATCTCCCCCTCGCAGCCACTGCGTCCTACCGCCTACTCCCAAAAATTATCCTCAACCCAGCAAAACCCGTTCCATCCGAGCTCGCAGAAAAATTCCAGAAAAGTTTCTCTTCAGGCGTCATTCGCGTACACCCACACACGAAAAAAGTCAGCGTGGACGACAAATCAGCGCGCTTCGAGTCCATGAGCCGCGAGGTATATAGACACCCGGAATTCGAGGGGTGTGTCCAGCTCGCGCGTGTTCGAGATCATTTCCTTTGTGCGTCATGTTTCGTTACATCGTCTGTGTCTCATCTCGGTTTTGTCCAGTCTGCATCGAATCAGAGGGCTTCTACCCTCCAGAACGTCTCTTACCCGAAGCGATTCAGGTGATGCGCACAAAAATTGCGACGCTACGTCGCGCCGCCGAAGCACTACTGAATGATACCGGTGCGAACGAAGATGCCGAGATGGCCGAGGCATAGATGACTCGCACCGTGTATCGTAGCATCTTCCATACATGCACACAACGACGGTAGCATAGCAAGCAATGAATACCGTACACGCCACGTTCATCCCCAACGCCGCATCACTGACCATCGGATCCACCCTCTTGGGCTGCGCGCGGAACAGCAAAATGGATCGGTGGCGTTCTATCCACAGACGTGTAATAAAAGCTCGTGATACGGCGTTGATCGCCACCCTGCACGCTTGCATCTTTCTCGATCCTGCGATACCGATCAGAAAAAGATCCGGGACCGATCGTTCTTATGTGCTTACTTGGCGCTGAAATGAACGTGCGTCTGTCTCTGTGCCGGGCCCACACGAATACGAAAGGCGAGGGAGCGCGTGACGACAAGCGCACCTGCAACGACAGCAGGCTAGACATCCTGCATCGTCAGATCAATTCACTACTGTTTTCCTGCAAACGCACCTGTTCGGGTGTGTCGTCGTTGGTCGAGATGACATTGGTATTCCATGCCACGCTCACGTGCGTCGCCGCAGCACGCCGTGACGCCAAGTCATCCTTGAACGTCTGGAGTGGGTGCACGTCGTGATTCAGGCGGACCTCGCAAGCAGGCGAGAATGCCTGCTCAAAGGTGTCCTGGATGCTGACGTCTTCGTACAGCGCCGTCAGTCGTGATTGGACCCAAGAGGTCGCATTCGGCATCGTGGACGTGTTGGACATGGTGACGGTGTGAACTAGAAGAGGGGCGGTGTTGGGATTCAAGCGGAAAATAGGGGCGATGTGAAAGAGCAACAGCGGGGCGCTAATGTGGATGATGGCGAAGATAGTTGGTAGCGTCAGTCTACCCATACTGAGTGAGCGACCATCGGAAATTCGATCGGGTTCAATGTCGGCACTCCTATAGTCACATCGGAAGGAAGGCCCTCGGAACTGAAGACACGATTCCGCAGCATTTGCGAAACGAGGGCCGCGGGGAATTCGGACGCTCATCCAAATCGTCATGAAGATATGCATTGACAGCACAAATTCGAAAGCATGTACACAGACCGTGCAGAGTTGTCCGAGGCTCTACCTCTATATTAATTCATACTTGCCATAGAATACCCCATCCAATCCCACTAACCTACAGCGCGATAACTGACCTCCTAGGTCTCGTTCATCTCCTTTTCTTGACGACAGCAAGATAACCAGGCGAACCACATCATCGTGCGGAGCTGAAGGACGTCCTCCTTCCACGCCATCGATTGGTTCTGCTCTCTAAACTCCTTCGTAAGTTGCTCACATCGCGCAATGTTCTCGGGGCTGACAAAGTCAACAGCAACCTTGACACAATCTGCAAGGTTGCAAACCTAAGGTACGATTGAGTTCAATGTAGACACGCGCAGCATTGAACCAATCTCACCTGATGCGCGCACCCGGCGGGTATGAACACAGCTTCTCCTGGTTTCTGATATACCCTATGGCTCTTGATCCCATACATGTCAAAGAGTTCCTTCCTCAGCGTGCTGTCGAGGTAGATTTGTTGCGAATGAATGGGGTCATGCTGATATGAGCCTTTGAACTTTCTCCGGAGGAAGGCGCGCAGTTTATCCGCGTCACATGCACGAAAGAGATCCCAAGCAGCACAACCTGCTTTCCCATCTGGGGCGGGGCTTGCATAAGTCATGATGTTGACAGCATCTGCCATATCCATATGAAGTCTAGTCGACCCTTTGCTGCCTGCAGACTCAAAGGATGCCATAGCATTGTACATCTTGGGACCTGCTTGATTCGTTAGCTACTATGCACTCTAAGCCCTGATCACGGCGTACCGAGGTCTGGCGCAACAGTGTTACTCGGAAAATGTGAAGCAATGTTAAGTGCTCCGTCTCGGCGGACGTAACTCGGGACTGGGACAGCCCTGCTAAAGTCCTCGAAGAGCTCCGGAAATGCAGTTTTGAAATCAGTTGATGGCGGCCAGTCCTAGAGAATACACTCAGCGTCATCGTTCATATATACTCACTGCAGCTCACCTTCAGTTTCCAACACTCAACACGGCCTTCGTACTTTCCAAACCACGAGAAGAATTCACCAACGGTGACACGCTTATTCACATCAGATTGACACTCAAGTATGAGGCAACTCTGGGAGTTGTATTTCTGAAGGAAGTATTCAGGCGTCCATTGAACCTGGAATTTTGGAAGAAGACCAGTGACCACCAGAGGTTCTCCCTTGACCCAAAGAGGTCTAAATACATCTTCCGTGAGCTCCGAATCTGGGATGGTAATCGTGTGATGGAAAGGAATTTCCGATGACTCCGTTGAAATGGGCGGAGGCTGCGCTGGGACTCCCACATTGGTGGGGGCCCCTTCGCCACCAGCTGGATGAACTTGTGCCACCTCTCCAAGGGTGGATGGCGCGGGGATTTCAGAATTTGATGAATCCACAGAAACTCCATTTGAAACGGCACCCATGCCAGAGTTTGATGTGGATTGTCCGTTTTGAAGAATGGGGTCAATGGCTCCTATAACAGGGACCTCATCGGGATCTGGCTCCGCCAGGAGTGCCTCCATATCCTTGATAGCTTGTGCCAGCTCAGATTTGCAGAATCGTGACATGGGAGAGAAATCCTTGGCATGATGCTCGTTCCTGCGCGTGCAGGACAGGAAAAATGGGTTGGTGTGAGCATGTTTTTCTCGTCGAGCTTGCAGAGCTGCAATCTCTGCCTGCGTCGCGCCCGGCTTATCTTCAGTCAACTCCTTGACCTGTTCAAAACATTCGGCGCATGCTTCGCGGCCACACAACCGGCACATCCAACTGCACGAGAATATCGAAGTCATGCAGGTATCTAAAAATATGCATTTATTTGAAACACTTAGTTTCAACAAGCTGAGTCACGAATAAAACTTACCACACGTGGCACGAACTTCGCTCTCTCTTGTTCGCCGTATAATTTCAGGGTAAGCCAGGTGATCAAGCTCTTGACGAAGTGTGGGTAATAAAGCCTTGGCAATAGTCCGCTGGCCTACGTTGAGCAGAGAAGAACAAAACAAAACAAATTATCAATTACCTTCGTTCGCCGAATATGTTGCTCGGTTAGAGAAACATTCCACTGAACAGGGAAGTTCATACTTGGAGCATCCGGCCGTTGATTCTCCACGAAACTGATACCCACGATGTTGCGCTGGCTGTCCTTGAGAAAGAAGCGAATGCCTTGGAACCTGCATGTGTCACCGGCCCAGCGGCGCGTGCAGGAAACACACCGCGGAAACTGTTCTGATCTGTATCGATTTGACATGCAACGAGCGAACTGAAGCTCAGGATGAAGCGGAGAAGTAGCTTCATTTCCTTGGTCCCCATTTTCTATCGGAACGATACCCGTAGGGGCTTCCGTTTAGGTGAAATAGTAGTGGAACATCGTTGAAAACCGACCTTTGCCATCCTTCTCCTTGCCCTTGTCGGCAGACGTTGAGGTGTAGGAAACAGTAGGCATGAGTTGCGCTGCGGGGAGATGAACGCGGGTCCCGATCTAGACGACTGAAACTGACCATTTTGGGCAGCAATCTGTGCTGCTTCGCTTCTTTTCCTGGCGTTATAACCACGTTTGGAGGATGCTTCAGCGGGGTGAGGAAAAGATACACGAAAAGTGACAAGCAACCCGCACCATTCCCTTCCGTGGGCTTCGCCTTTTTGGCCTTTTTTGATTTCTGTGAAGGTGGCTCCTCGACTTCAGACGATGGACGCTTCTGTACCTGAGGTGGCGGGGGCGGCGGGGGCGGCGGATGTTGGTACAGCATAGCGGAAAACATTCCGGGAGGTGCGTGCATGAGCGTACCCACTTCAAACATGGGTTGCCCTGGGATCGGTGCAGTGAAGCGCGCCGCTAGACGAACAGAGGCTCTCTCAGCATTCTGTAAAGCTTCGTTTTGAAGACTCAGGAAGGGATGGGGATTAACATAAAAATAACAATTACATGCGTGGTGAGGGTGCATAGGCTGTGGATGATGCTCTTGTGGAGCGTGGGTGTATTGATCTGCTCAAAGGGACAAATTCAGTGGAGGATGTGTATCTGAGTGATACGACACTGACTGTTTTGAGCATAGTCGCCTGACATGGCTAGGGAGGATGCTTTTGAATTCAGGAACACGAACGAACGCATAGAAAGTGGATTCCCGCTCACAAGTCCGCTCGTCAGAGTACATTGGTGCCACGATCGGGGAAGCATAGGGGACGCCCGCAACGTCAGGCTGTGGGGGCCATGGACCTGTTGGCATTACAAAGTTTCCATGCTCATCCATCCTTGGCCGAGGCTGCCTTTGAGACATGTCTCCATTCATGTCAGCATATATCTGAGGTGGCATTGGATACGATCGACCGGTGGGCGGGCCGACGTCAGGCCTGCGTTTCGGTGCATTTGGATCGTCGTTCACAGGCTCCCAGCTGGCAGCGCGAAGGTGGAAAGAAGAGCCAGAATCTTGTTGGTGGGGATAGGGACCGTGTGGGGGATGTTGGGGATGTTGGTACTGGGGAACACCCGGTGAGGACGGGAGAGGTGGGAGGTGGGCTGGATGGGAATAAGCAGAAGAAGAGTCGGAGGAAGGGTTGAGGAGCTGGCTGATGGAAGTGCGCTTGTCATGCATGCCATTCATGGCTGTACACGATGGAGAGCGTTCGCGCGCTGAGAGGGCGGGGAGACTCTGAGAAACGAGGAGCGGTAAGTAGGGAGGGGAGACGCCTACTCGCGGAGTACACTCATACAGCGGAGTGAATCTGGCTTCTTTGACTCCGATCCTCACCCCCGCTCGGCAATCCGGCATCTCTTCCGGCATACCGTCCGGCATCGTTAGCCGCGAACCTCGTCGACACAATCAAGTCGGTCTCCTCGTCGCCGTCAGTCGGCCCACGCGCTCCTGCTGACATGGCCCTCAACCGTATTCGTGTCCTCTTCAACGTGGCCTAAAATTTTCACCCTCTTTCGCATGTAATCCAACTCCCTATCGTCATGTCGTGGTAAATAATACGTATGCACGTCGGAAAACTCAGCAGACATGTGTTGTCCGTTGCCCAGCTATCCCACGTAAAAAAAAGACAGCCAAACCCTCCAAACCATCAGCAAGGTGGTTGTGAAGTGTCGTGTGAATAAGCATCACAAATCCCAAAACCAGGACAACATAAACCCCAAAATGAAACGGACGAATAGGACTAGAACAATGTACCATAACGAGGCTAAAAGTATTTGCGGAAGATCCCGGCGACCTTCAGATTCAAGGGTATGAATAGCGGCTTGATTATCCAGAAGAGTATTCCAAAGGTCGCCCACCACCGTCAAGGGATCTTGCCTGGCTCATTATGGCCACCTGACGGGTTTAGTGGAGAATCGCATGGAGGGCTTTGGGCGTCCGCCACAGGGGCTCCAGTGCGTTCTTTCGGTTCTATAACGACCCTTCATGTACGTTATTTCACACGAAGCACTCGGGACTTACCAGGCGACGGAGATATACCAGAATCTAGCCGCTCAGCTGGTCGAAATCGTTTATCTGGATTGTCTGGCATTCGCATCAGCGACATTGTATACCGAACAAATCGGACCTTGTGCACCTGTGATCGTCGATGCCTCAACTACTGGACCTGACAAATGATAAGCACCCAACATCGCTCGAGGATAAGCCATAGATGCTTACTTGACGTGGTTGCCCCTTCGTGCTTGTTGGTTGGATCCGATCCATTGTTCGTCGAAGACGTCGACAGGTTCTCAGTGAGTTTCAGCAAGGCGTCCAGTTTCTCCGACGGGGGCAACACGCTCGAAGATACAATGAGCGGAACGCCCTCGTAATGCCCTTCCGTCTTTCCGATGGACGACGAACGACTCGGAGAGTGATTCATTGGTGTGGCCCTCCCTTCAGGTACATGTAAGCGGCGAGCGACAGCCTGTGCCTGTGTATTTTGCTCCGTTGAAATCGACTTTGCAGCTTCTGGGCGCAAATCGGCCCACATTTGCAATGCTTTGATGGAGCCCCATTCGATGATCTTGTTGTTGAGCCATTGCAATGATACAGGCTTTGTTAGAAAGTCGTTACATCCCGCTGCGAGTGCCGCGACTCGATCGCTTTGAAGGGAAGATGCTGTGAGTGCGACGATAATGACCGAAGAGCGATAAGGCGATGTCGATGTCGATGTCCGCGAGTCCGATGAAGCTACTTCAGAAGGTGTACGAGCACTCCCATCAGACGACTGAGGGGTCGAAGGAGTGCATGCAGCAGCTTCAAGTTGTCGGATTTCCTTTGTTGCCTGGATTCCGTCCATGACAGGCATCTGAATGTCCATCTGCAACCTCGTCAGAGAATCGTACAAGCTGACTCTCACTCAAACCCACCAAAATAAGATGAAAACCCCCACTGCGCCATTTTTGTACAGCCTCCTCTCCGTTCTTTGCAACGTCGTACTTGATCTTCTTTTTCCGCATAAATGTGGACAAAATGGTCTGATTGATCGGATTATCTGAGTTCATAAATGAGCATGATTCGCGGTGAGAGCTAACATCACGCACCGTCAACGATAAGGACGCTGATCGGCGGGATGATGTTCGTATCGGCCGTTCCCTTCCCTACCTTAGTAGGCATGGCTGATGGTATCGAAGGCTTCTGATCTTGTACCCGCCTGGAGGGTCGTCTCGTAAAGGTATTTGCAGGCGGATCAGGAGCGTTGGGCGACCCTGGTGGCGATGATGTCTTCCTCGTATCGACTGGATTTCCCTTCCACGAAGCCGGAGGGGGGCCAACGTCATCGGCCAATACAGATGGTTTTCGAACCTTCCCTTTTGCAGCAGAATTGGATGCAGGGGGCAGAACCTCAGGACTCGGTAATGAATCTTGGCGATAGGGGATAGGTACGCTGGGCCCTTGAGTGTGCAGTGCAGAAAAGGAAACAATTTGTTGAGCTGGGCTCTTGTCCTCACTGCTTGAATGTCGACGTGAAGCTGGTCGGCGTACCCTGTCTGATGTAGGGATAAGAAACTGCGCCTTTGGCAATTCAATAGACCCGGTTACTCCAGGCGTCTTGGCCCCTTTGGCTCTCGGTTGAAACACGATACCAGCTGGTTGACCATCTGGACTGGAAATCACGAGTCCAGAAGCGGGTGACATGCCAAGTTTCACGGAGCCGTCAGGGAAGTATTCTGCGGTATCCGAGATGGCAAGCGGAGATGGTGGGTGCAGAGCGTGCGGTTCGCCTATAATTTCCCTAGGTGACTTGACTGCACGATCAGAGGTTGCACGAGGAGAGTAAGCAGGTCGCGACGGAGGAGACTTTGGAGTAGTTTGTCCATGGCTGAAAAAAGATGGAACGTGGGCCCCTGGGCTCGTCGGAGAGCTCGCAATAGGAGTAAAGAGAGGATCGACAACGGCCTTCGTCACCGCAGTGTGGAGGGCAGTCAAGAACCGGCGCGGTCCCGCTGGTTTAGGAATAATCATGACGTCTAAAGGTGGCTTGACGAATGCGTCAACTGAGAGAACAAGATCTGTTTGGACAATATCCTTGACAGTCTTGTAGTTGGCTAGGCTGGTGAAATGTACAATAACATGTGCAGACGTTGCTTGCGCGGCAGTCGGAGAACCATATCCCAATGCTCTGGCTATCTGCGGGGAGGATTTGGGTCTGTGATGAGCAGCCAGCGACGGTCGTTTGCCCCGCGAGTGTACAGGAGGTGGAAGAGGTTGTCGCTCAGCACGGTCCTTTTGTATCCTCTCACGTAGAACCGACACATCGTCATCAATGAAAACGAAGGTCCCTGAGGATGCGACTCGGGAAGTCCCGTTAGATGCAGTACTAGAATTTTCATGAAGAGCGTTGTCTGCAAGATTCCAGTGGCGAGGTTTGGTCGATTGTGCATTTGCCCCTGGATTGTTGTCGGAAGACAGAACCTTCTCGGAGACACTTTGGTAACCGTCCACATCTGATTCTGGAGAAACGTGGCTGACGTCCATACCCCACGTAGTGAGATAGCTTGTCAAGTGGTGAGCAAACGCGCTACTCTCCTTCGCGTACAAGGTGGCCCGCTTGCCTCGCAGCGTCTCTGAAAATTGTACGAGTTCCTCCAGAGTTGGCTCCTTAGTTACCCGGGCCCCAGCGAGTAGCGGTGAACTATAATCCAAGACAGGCGTGGTTCTGGCACTAATGGCGGCAGGGGATCCAGATTCCAGAGGGAACACTAATTTGCACGCTCGACCAGGAAGTGACTCTCGAGCAGGTAGGTCGCAAGTGAAGGAAGCACCTGTGCGTGAACACAGTCGCTGCAGCAAGGGGGATCCGAAATTGGGCTTGGGTCTGGCCAAAGAGGAATCGGTAACGTCAGGAGGGCGCGTGTCGTTACTCGTTCCAGGCTGGGTAAAATAATGGTTGATCTGAAATGCACAGCGAACGTGCCCATCTTCGATGTTCGACATGTAAGAACCCCTCCTGCTTTGGACACACCCGCTCCCAATTTCCATTGGAGGATCAGACGAACCATCCAACGCAGGTTTGATGGACAGCTCAACGTCAATCGCGTCGCCTCGACGGGCAGTATGTAGAACTTGGCGAATAACCTTTGAAACCGTCAGAATGGCGCTACTCCATCGCACCATTGAGATTGCGATTGCTCACATGAGTCAAAGTGACGGAAAGCCCGAATTCCTCGCCGCGGACAGCGACGTGTCTCAAACCAACATCCGCATGGAAAAGCACAAGGTCCACACCTCTCTGCGCTGCGCATCCACTGAGCGCGTCGCCCACGCCCTGCAACATCTCCCCAACATCAAAATCGGAGTGTGTGATCGGGGTGCGTGTTACGGGTGATGAAACCGGTGCATCAATTTCAGCCTGCGGAATAGTACGTCCGCTCCGTGCACACAAGTCTGGCATGTTGGCGGACACAAAATTGAGGTTCTTCATTGTGGTAAGTACTGCAGACACGGAAGAGGTCGGTACTGACAGCGAGCAGGCGGCGTATTGTTCCTTGGCAGGGTCAAGGATCTGGGCCGGGGATATCTGCAGGAGTGTCTGGACGACCATTTCTACGGAATCCGCCAGCTCTAATGAAACCTCATGGAAGCGCGCTCCGCCAAAAGGGTTGGACGCAACTGGGACACCTGTTGGGAACGGGAGCATCGCCTGCGTCCTGTAAGGATTCTGTAGGTGCTCAAGCTGGGAGGGTGAAGGCGCCGGGAATGTGCGTGATGGTCGGGAACTGTCAGAGCACCCGTCGGGCGTATTCGTGACTCCGGATTGCTGCTGGAAACATCTGCGGTGGTTGGGGGAGGTGTCATAGTCATCAGAGAGCTCCGCCTGGGAGAGCTTATCGATGGACGAATGCTCCCTTTCAGAAAGATCGGAGTCTGCCTCAGAAGAACTGAGGACAGCGGATCGTTCCATGGGATGGCCAAGGGGCGATTGGATGGGTGGAGAGGGCTCGGCGGGCCAAGTGACAGCAAACTTGCTTTGACCGACGAGGTCGGGTGAGAGCGCAGGGTCGTCAAGGGAGAGAAGATGACGAGGAGCAAAGACCTGTTTTGCCCCGGTCATGACGGTGAGGCGGGGTGGCGACAAGAAACCAAGCTCTTGGCCAGAGGGAAGTAAGGAAAAGCCTCGCCAGGAGACGAGATGGGACACGTATTTTGACGGGGAACTTTTGCGGAGGGTCTGCTAGAGGCTGGTGTCTGAAGACTCTGAACCCTCGATCGACGAGTCCAGCTTGAAATGAAGGGGGTGCGGTCTTCAATGTCACTCCTTGTCACACACGCTGCCGTACTCCTTCCTCATGCATGCATGGACGACCGGTGTAGATTTCATAAAAAAAGTCGTAAAAAATGTACAGTCACCCAATCGAATAGTACGCTCTTAAACTAAGATTTCAATACGTCAACTCAACATCTCCTTCCGCAACCAAGTCCATGTCGTGGTAGCTAACTTTCCTACCCGCCGCAGCCCGTGGGTCCTCCTTGGCGTCAGGTGGCGGAGGCGGAGGCGGCGCGCCGCCTGTACCTTGACGGCGACCACCCTTTCTACCATTTGCTTCGTGGCCACCGAGAGGAGCATCTAATGCCATGACCGGCTTAGCAGGCAGACCAGCCGCCGCGGGAACTGTAATCTCCACCGGCTGATCAAAGCCTGGTGCATAACCGCTTATGCGATCACTCAAACGACGTGCCGTGGTAGCTTCGTCTCTCCGCGGAGGCGGTGGGGGCGGGAATGAACCAGGAGGATATTGATAACCGTAAGGGTCCCAATAACCGCCGCCCATGTAAGGTGGTGGGGGTACATATGCCGCAGGGTGACCACCATAAAACAGATTAGGACGACCATACTCGGGGATGTAAACACTCGGGCCCTGAATACCATACGCCTGCGGAGGTGCTTGACTATTGCCTGTCATGGGAGGAGGGTGCGTGAAGGGCTGAATCCTGTGAGGATCCAGCGCGAAATTGTTGAAATACGGGATCTGCCGGAAATCAATACACCCCCCTTAATCCAGAACCTGTTCTTACCTCATCAAGCTGCTTGACCAGCTCAGGGTGCTTGTTGGCAATGTGCTTCTCGACAAAGGAGGTGGCCTTGAACAGCTTTTGGCACGTTTTGCATCTGAAACGACCTTCGTCTTCCTGTTTGATGAATGGCTCGACTGCCTTCGAAAGTTCCCTTCAGGGATATGAGCATGAACTCGTTGTAAGGAACCTGATAGTGAAGACTTACTCGTCGTAACCCTTGCCTCCGTAGTCGCGGGGGTCAATGCCGTCTCTATTGATAAGCAGAGCTATCTTTGTATCGAACCATTCCAACCAACGCTCGTCTGCGGAGGCTAGACTATGAGTTATGACCATCAAAAAATACTGCGGCCGCATACCATTCCTCTTCCAGTCCCTGCTTTCAATGGGCTTCGTTGGTGCGGGTTCAGTCTCTTTTTCCTCTTCCTTGTCTTTTTTTTCCTTCTCAACCTTCTCGGTTTCAGCTGCCTTGACCTCCTCAAGCAGTGTCTTTGACAGGGGCTTCCTCACGTGCTTCAGGCACTTACGCTGTAATTCCTCTAGATGATCGGTAACAACAGCGCAATAGTAGCAGGTGTGGTACGCTGCGCGCAGGTAGGCAATATACAAATCCAAAGATATCACCGCCTTGCAGAAGAATGAACGGTTTTTCACTGGTAAACATAAACTCTGCTTACCTTCTTTGCCTCCAACACCTTTTCATCAACGCCTTGTTCATGCAACTCCCCAAAAAGTTTTTCAACTCGCCGCTCAACCGCCTCAGATCCAGTTTCCCTTGGCATGGGATCATCCTCACTGTCTGTCTGCATACCAACGTCCTCCGGCCTTGTATCACCATTCATTTCCATGCTGTTGCCACCCGCGGAGGACGACGAGGATTTGAACAACGTGGCACATTCTTCTTCTAAGATCGACGCCAAAATCTTCACGTTCGCTAGATCCTTTTCAATGCGGTCTGGCCTGCTTGCGACTTCAGGCACATAACGAACACGGTTGACAAAGGGTTTTGTATTATGCGACACGTGTAGCTTGAACCCTTCAATCTACAATAGCTCGTAAATTAGGCATGCTGAACAACGGACTGCACCGACGACGCACCTTTTTATCCGTCAGTTCACTCATGACGGCAGTCATGTCGGCGTCATCGCGGAATTTGATCCAGCCAGCGCGGTAGAAGTTGCGTTTCTGCAGGGGATCCCCTAATGCTAGATACATGAAACCCGGAATCTTACTACAAGCCTGTGAAACAGATCAAAACTCATATAAACGGCGGTGTCAACATTGACACACCTCTTCAAGTTTGAGTCGACCAATGTCCGGAGGAATGGTACGGATCATCACTTGATTACCCTCGGGAGGAACAGATATCTCTTCGCCGCGATTGCTCCGCTTGTGTTCAGTAGCTGCCTTCCCGTTCTCAGCTCGGCTTGCATCATGTTCACCAGGATCTTCCTCAACATCCATAGTGAACTGCATGTCATCATCTGCGGTGTTCTTGACTTCCTCTGTGGGAGCCACATTTTCGCCCACATCACCCGAGACTGCAGAGTCCTTGTGTTGTGCACTAGACTCGAACTCAGGTTCATTCAAGTCGGGGTCAAATTTGCCCAACTCCAAGTCCTGAACGAAGATGTTCAAACGACCTTTCCATCCATCCTTTCTAAGGCGATGACGGAGTGCTAAAAATTCTGGTGTTGGATCATACTTCTCCGCAAACCAAGGAGACTTCCTGTGATGGTCAAACATCGTTTGCAACTACAATACAAACACGAGGATTCAGTCAAGTCCACCTCAAATGACATCATTGGGAGGAGTTTCTGGACCGCGATAGACGACTGGGACAAAGAGGTACGAACCTGAGTTGACATAAACTCTTTCTTGTATTTCTCCCAACGGGTACGAATACCGTTGCGCGGCTTGGACCCATCACCTGCTTCTTGCTCCGCCGCTTTGTCGGCATTGTCTTCTTCAGTCGCTTGTTGTGGGAAGTAATACCTGAACCATTCGGCATACTGTTTTAATGTAGCGGGGTGGTCCATGGTACGAGGGTCAATAGGCGCACGTCGGGATGGTGGGGGTGGCTGAGGGTATGGCCCAGGAAATTGTGCACGAGGAGGTGATCTGTAACTGTATGTACGGGAATGAGGATCTAGAAAAGCAAGTCGTTGAAATTTGGAGTAAAAACTGATTTGAACAAGGTACCATAGTCATCGCCATATCGGGGACGAGGGTCATAACGTTCCCGGTCGTAAGGTGACATGGAACGACGACGCTTGCGACCTGTGGGTGGATGAGACGATGAAAAATTATGCATGAATTTGGGACACACTTTCGTCAGGAGGAGGGCTGCGGCTCCTCCCACGTCTGGCATGGTCGTAGGGGACACGGTCTCTCTCATAGTCAGGCCAAGGTCTCTCTCTGTCAAAACCGTCCCATGCGCCGCGGTGGTCGGGAGCGTAGGAGTCAGGATACGGCGGTCGCGGAGGAAATGTACCTCTTGGAGAGCGAGAACGAGAGCGCCGTGGAGGTGGATAAGCAGAAGCAGACCAAGAGGACATGAGTTATATGTCAAGAAGAGTAAAGAGCTGAGAGAGGAATCAGAGACTTAGTCCATGGTTTGAGAAGAAGGATGAGGACAAGAGGGAGAGGGAGGAGAGAGCGCTTGTAGGCATGATGGGAATAAGACAGACCTCTTGTATCGCGACACTGCTTTGTTTTGAGGCTGGGTCAAAGACTCGACGCAGCGTTGGCGAACAATGTGCGCGCGATACAAGAGAAACAGTCCCCGCCGACGCTGACATTTCCCACTCATTTCCCACTCCGATTCAATCTGACATTCAAAATCTGTCTCGGCATCTCGGCGCGGAACACTAGAATATGCTACCCAACATACCCTGCAACTCGTCTGGCTCGTCTGCCATCCTTGGTCGTTTCGTCTGTTTCTTTTCCTCGTCACCCGTCTGTCGCTTGTGTTCAATTGGCCCCTGGCCCCTCTCCTTCCGTTTCTCGTTTCGTTTGTCCAGTATCCGTGCGAGCTCAACATTCCTAAGGTATTCGCGCTGTTCTGATTTCGATTGCGCAAGCTCAACTCGCAGCTTGGCTGCGTGCACTGCAGCCTCGTGAGCTATGCCGATAATTAGTTTAGTGACAGTATGTAAATCAGAGTGCTTGATTCCTACCTATTTGCTCGGTCAACATGTTCCACTTGAACTTGGGAAGATATTTCATCGTCCATACATCATCTCGCCATCGTGTCCCTTTCTTGCCCCCGATAGGTTGAGCATTGAGCATCCCTGCAACGGACCTGGCGACCCGCTTATCCTTGAATTCTATCCAGCCTTCGACAAAGTGGGGCTTCTTTGTGGTAGTGTATTTCCGTCTCAAGTATGCAGTCTTTGCATCTAGCCAACGTTTTAAGCAAACAGTGAGAATAAGGACAGGGTTCACCATCCCACCTTCTTGCTGTAGATACACCCTTCCAACTTCTCCGTATTGAGACAAAAGGTGACGAACCTTGGCAGGCTGCATACCAGGTGGTATGCGTGAAATATATATGACACCAGAGCGCGCTTGAGCCGTATTGAAGGCCACAAGAGCCTCGGGGGTGAGCGGCTTGACCGTTTTTTCAGAAACGGCTGGACCTGCATATCCCTCGCTATCCATCATGTTATCAAGCTCATCTGCGTAGACATGTTCCTGGATCACATCCGAGTGGGAGAAGCTACCACTTCCCTCTTCGTCATCTGTGTCAGGCTTTGATGGAAAAGGTGGTGGTGACATCGATGCCTCTCTTGTGCGAGATTCTTGAGCCCGGTCCTCGGACTGGCGCCGTAGAGACATCTTCCTTGCCATACCAAAAGTGACAGAGCAGCACAAGCAATATTCAAATGTTTTGAACACCAATTTGGGAATTACCCCTGTCTGCGTGGTACTGTGCGATAGAACTGAGCTTTGCCCATGATGATCGCGAGGTATGTCAATTAATCTATGCTTCAGGTTTACGCCTATTCTGCCTATTCGAATGGGATCGCTTTGGATCGATGCAGCCTCAATCAATCAACACCAAGATTTAACGGGACGGCTATGACACATCAATGTCATATGGGGCGAGAATCGTCAGCTTGGGAATACGGGATGCGCTCGACAGCGAATGTGAAGTTTAGGATCCCGTTGATCTATATCGGCTAGTAGGCACGTTGTAGGCACTCCAATTTGGTATGTTATCAGGGCGAACGCTGGCCGAAAGGTGGGATCTCGCAGGAGAAAACATGCCATGAATTTGACAGAAACTTGCAATCAGATGGACGAGTAACGTTCAGAGCTTCGTGTAAGTGGTGTTTGCACTGCCAATGCACACTAACCAGACAACACATAGACACATTGCATCAAGGGAAGAACCACTGAGACCAAGTCAGCATGTGGTTAAGCTGACAGAACCTAAACATACCGAACTAGTCTTTCTCATTCAGGAAAGCGTCAAGTTCATCGTCAAGTTCTTTCTGGGTCTTCTGCGGCCGAGGGTTCCTTCGCCCTCGACCCTTACTCCGCCGAGAGTCACCCTGCTCCTCCCCATCATGTAATCGACGAGCATCAGAGAATCTGGATGTCAGAGCATCACGAGGACGAGAATCGCGCGGTGAGATGCGACGCTTCAGATTGACGCCGGAATCCAGCGAAGAAGTTCGCTCGATCAGTGACCTACTCTCCGACAACTGGTCGGCATGCATTTTCGTCGGTGGTGGAGAGTACGATGTCTGCCTCTCCTCACCAAGAAAAGCGTCTAGTTCATCATCGAGCTTTGACGCCTCCAGCAGTGAACGTTCGTCTCGCCTCCGCTTCTGTGGCGCATCGCCATTTTTCCCTGCAGCTGACCCATACTTTCTGTAGAATTCGCTCTCTTTCTTCGCACCCTTTTTCTTCACATCATCGCTCTTCGCCCACCGCATCTTTATGGTACCTCTTAGCCCTTCTCCCTGCCCAAGACTTTTACTGATTCTGTCTTCCGGAAGCCAAAGGGTAACAGGGATAGACTTTGCAGTTACAAAGCCATCGTCATCTACGTCTTCCGCGGCCGTTTTTAGAAGATGGCGATGTGCAGCGCGTGCTAGAGCTTTTGACTCGAATACTAATACACAACTGCTATCGTTCACCCATTCCAGGCCGATAGGTTGTGCGTCAAAGTGTGTGACATATCCGAATATGCGTGCTGTCGGAAGGTGGGAGATAGGTGCACCGGTGAGAAAGAGAGCATTGGTTCTGAGCGCAGAGTCTGACACACCACTATTCAATCGATTTCGATGGTTCCTTCAGAGAACGTACCTTCATCCATGTCTACGTCTTCATCCTCCTCGAGGTCGGGACGTTTACGCTTCGCGGGGAGAAATCTGCAGCATCAGGCTGCTGCTTTCCGGGTCAATATTGGCACACAACTCAGCGCACCTTCGCTGTTCTTGTATGGGTAGAGTCGGAGAGCAGGTATACTTTGGCACTACCAATACGATCTAGTAGTGCTGGTTGTGTATCCTCGTTTGAGATGGCGACTTGCTCCTCCGAAACTTCTTCGTTGGAGAGCACAGTGTCATATGAGCGTGATGCAGTTTCTTCGAGTGAATCGCTTGCTAGAAGGTTGTCCATGGGTGCAATGTTTTCGAAGACGAGGTCAGAGTTATGACCTGCGAAGAATCAAACAGATCAAAGTGACCACGTGATCTTTTGCTGTTACCACTGCACTGGTAGTACTACAGCGTTTCAAACTTTCTACAAGACATTGTTTCCGATTCATTGGTCTCGCTGGCTCCGCGACATGGCAACCCAAGCCGAGGAACCAACTAAGAGTTCATCCAAGAAGCACCGCAAAGACAAGCGTGAGCCTCTCCATATCTCTTGCATGCTCTTTCTGATTCTAATTGAATCAGCATGGGATACCGATGACATTGACCAGTAAGTAATTTGTAGCTGATATTTCCTATCCCGACAAATTGACGAATATTCTCAGTGTGGGTGTAATTTGTCTCGTCGCCAGCCATGACGCTGAAACCGTCCAAGTGGAAGATCAACCCTTTCGTGCCAGAAGACAATAAAGGGGGGGTGTTTACTGAAGAATCCTCATTCGCAACCCTTTTTCCAAAGTACAGAGAGAAATATTTGAGGGAAGTGTGGAGTGCAGTTACCCGGACTCTAGAACCTCATGTGAGTCCCTAAGGCAATCTAGGTGATATCTAACCACCCAAAACATAGGGCATCGCATGCACGCTTGATCTGGTACATGGGTCCATGTCTGTACGCACCACGCGTAAAACCTATGACCCCTACATCGTGCTGAAAGCTCGTGACATGATCAAGCTCCTCGCTCGAGGTGTTGCAGTGACCCAAGCAGCAAAAGTTCTCCAAGATGATGTCGCATGTGATATCATTAAAATTGGGAACCTTGTGCGGAACAAAGAACGTTTCGTGAAAAGGAGGCAGCGCATCATTGGACCTGATGGCAGCACTCTCAAGGTAACCTCGATGTCGCCGTACCCTTCAATTACTCACAATGAAAGGGTTAGGCCATTGAGCTTTTGACGCAGTGCTATGTTTTAGTCCAAGGCAACACGGTCAGTGTTTTGGGCCCACACAAATCGTTGAAGGAGGTACGACGCATCGTTTTGGATTGCATGAAGAACATACACCCGATATACCGAATAAAAGTCGGATGATTTCTGTCACGATCTTGACCTCTGCTGAAAGTCACTATAGGAACTCATGGTTCGACGAGAATTGGCCAAAGACCCAAAACTTGCAAATGAGATGTGGGATCGCTTTCTCCCCCAATTTCGGAAGCGTCACCTCAAAACCTCTGAGAAGACTATGCGGAAAAATGAAAAGCTTGCGGCGAAGGAGGCGGCTCGCAAAGAAGCTGGGCTTGAGCCCGTACCCGCCCCGAAAGAAAAACACGAGAAGAAGGTTTACACCCCATTCCCACCACCTCAGCAACCTCGCAAGGTATTGGTATCTTGTTAAGTACGGGGTAGCTTCTCAGCTCTTTTGTCCGTCAGGTTGACCTTCAACTCGAATCGGGAGAGTACTTCCTCAAGCCTCATCAAAAACGGGCACAAGAGGAGGAGCGACGAAGACAAAAGGTATATATGCAATCCTCGGTTCTACTCCGTCGTTAGTAACGTGCAATATAGCAAGCGGAAGCAATGTCCAAGCGCCGTGCTGCACGTGCTGAGGCATTCGTTGCACCGGTGGAAGAAGCAGCACCCACGGTGGAGGAAAAGCGGAAAAAGCGAAAACATGCAGAAACATATAGTGGTAGTGATGTGGGCAAACCAAAGAAGGAAAGAAAAGCCAAGGTTCGCTTTGAAGATTCTTGACACGATTTGCGGTGGAGATGGCGGGTAGATTGTTTTCCTGTACTCGCTGTAATGCATTGTATTCCTGTTGCTTACTTCAGCACAAGGCGTCCGGCAAAGGAGCAAGCGAAGACCATTTATGATGACCGGTCGCAGTTGGATGCATAACCACACGCGTCTTGTTGTCGAACCTCTACCATGGCCTCAGTCGATGCCCACTGGATGCCCGTCACTGGTCGCCACAAAGTAAATATCGGCACCTCGCTCGGACGAGCTCTCAAGGCGCGAAAGGGCATCGCTCCACCTAAGCGTGCTAGTAACCTCCCAGATCGCGATTTTTATTCGTTCCGCTGTACGTCGGGGTCTTGTATGCCTACTTCACTAATATACCGAGCATTTCGTTGCCTCAGATAACTTCAAGCCGGAATCAATCGACCCAGATAAACCTGGGTCCATTGAGGTGAAGCGCACTAAGGAGTCGACGAGTGTGACAGTGGAGCGACCAAGCTCACAGGTACGCACGTGTCTTGTTATCGAACGAGCACTGACGACGCCCCGCAGGCAAGGGAAAGCCACCTCTTTAAAGGCACAGAGCAGCCAGTGAAAGAGTATGATTGTGTGTTGATCTATGACGAAGACCTGGGTGTGAGTGCCCGGTTCGTTCGGTCAATATCTTGGCTTATGTGCATGACCGTGCAGACATTTACCCTCGAGAAGATCGACTCGTTTATGAATTTCAGTTATGACAGAAAGGTTCAGACGACATCTTCTACAATCCAGCGAGATATGGCTTCTCGTAAGCATTCATCTCCCTCACAGACTTCCTTGACACACTGATTATTGGCCATTTAGCAATGCCGGTCACACCCCAACCTGCCGATGACGACATAGATCTAGTAAAGGAACTAGAAAAAGATTTAGTTGGGCTTGAGGATGCTGAGGGTGAACCGGATGATGACTTTGAGGAAGTCATCGCAACGGTTACATCGCAGCAACCGAATCGAAGACTGAAAGAGGAGGAGGAAGAAGAAGAGGAAGAATTTCTCCTTGCAGCCAGTACAGCGCCCTTGCCGTCCAAATCCAAGCCTCCGCGTAGCATTCCCAACCCGCAGGAGCCGACGTCTAAACCTAAACTCAAGTCAAAGGATGTCTCAAGAGCAAAGGGAGAAGCTCTATCCCAGGATATCATCGATTCTGAACTGGAGGAGGTCCTTGCCTTTGGAGTTCCCACTCGTACAACGAAACGCCAAAAACTCTCGCCAGTGGCCCAGAAACCCCCGGCCGTCACTCAACTAGCACTCCCAAATGCCTCTACTTCCGTTGTCCTGCCATCTTCACGACCTCTACCTAAGGAAGATTCTGATTCGGAAGATGATTGGGACCCGGTTGTCGGTGGTGACCCCCATGTAGAAAATGATGCTCAAGAGATCGACCTTGATGCATTTGAACAAGAGATGGAACAGCAATTGGAAGGGTTGGATGAAGATATACTGGCGGCTGCGATGTCATCAGAACCGGCCTCGGGTCCCCGACGGCCAATGTCGTTGAATCAATTTGCTGGTGGACAGTTGAGTCAAGAGGAGGACAGCACCTCCTCAAGTGAAGACAGTGATGAGGATTGATCGATCGATTCGTATCCATTAGTGTCATTGCCATATCAGCGCTGTTCCATTAATTTCTAGATATCAAATACCACTACACTGTATTCCAGTACAAGCTTCTCCTGGAGCGTTGGAAAATTAATCACCTTCCCAAACTGGACAGGAGAGCACTAGCTTGTGCAGGGGATATTGTAGTTGTGAAAACACCCGACGATGGTATAGGTATTGTGGGCCCTGCAGAAGTATTCGCGGCCACTGAAGGGGTGGAGGTTGTTCCTGTGATACTGAATCATAGAACCGAAGACGCTGAGGGCACAATCGCATACCTGTGACCGGAGACGTTGTGGAAACAATGGGTGGCATTGTTGTTGTATGGCTCCCAGCTGTGGCACCAGTAACATTGGAACCGGGCCGGATTTGGCTGCCGATGAGGTCTGGCTGGTTGACAAAAAGCAGCGCAGGACCAGCGACGACCATAGTCGAACTCGTTGCCCCATTCGTATTGGATGGGGAGTTCACCGTGATGAACACATATATGGGACCTGTAACATTCGCAGGAACCATGCAACGATCTACTGGTTGGTAAAGGGACGCATTCGACCCTCCTGTGGCGATTTTACAGGATAGTTGCTGGCGAGAATATAGTTTGATTAACCATTAATTAGTGTGTAGAGGGAAAGACTGACATTCGCTGGGGTGGTCTGGTTCAGAGCGGGGGAACTGAAATTAAGCTTCGCTCCAGCCCGCACGGGGCCGCTGTTTGTGATAGTCAGAGGAGGGTTTACTAGATGTGTACGTGAGTCAGCGGCGCGTTATGCAGGGGCTCAGATGAAGTACCTGAGAAGCCTAGTTTACATCCAGAAATGAATGTATCTGCAATTGCAAGGACATCTCCTGGGGTAAGTGCGACGTCAAATGGCTGGGGGATACTTGTCGCGTTGGACAGGAGGTTGAGAATACTCTGGTGGCGGGCTTCCACCGTCAAAATACTAGCCGCAACCGTGACTAGCTCCGGGTCGGTTAACAAAGTCAATGCACCCAGGTATGCGCTAACACCGACGTTCTCGACTATTCGTGCGGTAGCAACCATCCTGTCGACATTTGTGAGGGCGGAAGAAAAATTGAATGTGCAATTGGAGATGACTTGGCCACCGAGCGCATGGATGGCGGACTGAAAAGGCAGAGCTTATTTCACAGGTCGTCGACTAATAGCCTCATCATATTCCACAAACCTGCAAAGTGATAGCATGGGTATCCTCGTCGTTTGTAATCGCTTGAATTTGTTGTATCGGAATTTGGGACGAGGCGAAACCTGCCGCCACGAAACTAGAAGTATCAAATTGCTTAAGTGCCTGTGTGTAGAAGGCAGACTCCAGCTGCTCCAGCACATTGGCAAATGCTGAGGCAGCGACATGATCAGCTACCCGTTCTATAGCCAAGGCACACAACGTACCCAACATTTGAATGTCTGCTGCTGCACCGTGCCTTAACGGATACGCGAAAACCGCAGTGAGGGCCCAGAAGATAACCAGAGGAATATGCATCTTAGAAACCTTCCAGAACTTGAACGAATGAGTTCACAAGGTATGTATCAAAGTGACAAGATCCTGACTCACAGGTGAACACAGCCTGTGTGTACCTCAATGGTTTTAGGGGAGGGAAATGGCGGGTGACCTCAAAAGACGTATAACTGTCCTCGAGTCAAGGAGAGAAGGAAACAAGACACCCTGCAGCTTTGTCTGGCGCTTATCGTATTTGGGTACCGCAGTGAGAGTCGTTATAGAGACACGGATCTCCCTTTGACTCTGACTTGTATCTTTGTTTCCTGCACAACACACTCTGAGTGTTGCCATGGGAAATCGAATTGTACCCCCGTGGGAAGTCTTAGATTGAGACTAGGGGGCATTTCTATCGGTCAGCCTTTCAGTGAAGCTCGAATTTGAAAGGTTAAAACCAGCCATAATGTCTGGAATGCGACATCTGGAGGGATACCGAGTAGCAAAAAGCCATAGGCACAAAATGCTCTAGCAACTTGATGCGAAACTCACGGGCGCCGCCTTGGATGGGATGGCGGCATACTAACGCCGAGCGATTGAATTTGGGCATGATATCACAGACACCTTAAATGTCCTTGTGGGCTAACCATCTAGATACTAATGCAAATGCTTCCTGAGGCTTATCATGAGGGACGTGAGTCATGGGTCAGACAATAGATAAATAACATGGAACTGAAGATACTCATCATATGACCAGCTCCATAAACGCTAGCAAACGTCAACTTGCCGCTCGTTTTTGTCTCTCCGGCAGCATTCCCATTTACCAACCAAGACCTCCAGACCTGTTTCTTGTACTCTTCGTTGCCGGTCCAGTCGAGCTTATCGACCCAAAGCTTGTTAGCCACCCAGTTGCACTGCCAGTCGTATGTTCCAGCATAGATCAGAACCCGAATGCCACGCTCGAGAAGAGCCGCGACATAATCTTGAGTGTGATGCGACCATTTATCCAAGTGTGAAACGAAGTTGTGGCTAACTGCGTCTGAGCAAGAGGTGAAGTTTCCAGGGCTTTCAGCACCTAGTATGGCACGCGTGTCAGGGTGATTGAGGAATTTCACAATGGCACTTTGTTCTGGGTAACAAAGATCCTGTGATTCACAAACCTAGAGCAAGTTCAGCAATGCTAATGTCCACCTGTGAGATAGAAAGGATACGGGACCATAGACACGTCGTAGACATTCCGTCCTGAATAGATCGTCAGTCGATGCAAGCTCGTGATGGGGCAGGACCCACCACTATCCCAGAAGGGCCCTCTAATATGCTTATCACAGAATTCCACTGTAGATCCGCAACCTATATGATCGAATTGGTCGATGCAATATCTACGCAGCGCTGCCTGACACTTTGGCAACTACAAAGAAGTAGGAACTTAAGTGACAATAGGGCCGGCGAAGATATTCACTTACCGCTGCCTTGATATTAACACAGTTGCTGATTGTCTGGAAGGGGACATCTAAAGCAAATGTACCACATTGGATATCGTACAAGCCCTTGTATAACCTTTAGACCACTCGGGCTCAACAGTAATTCGGGAGGACAAGGATCAGATAGTTACGTCGAAATATCTGTGATACCATTCCCAATAAGGACGCTTTGGAGGTTGATAACAGTACGGCCTTCAGCTTTGGCAATGACGTTCTGATCGTATATCTCGCCAGCAAACACTGGAAGGTAGCGGCCCTAACACATACGGTCACGCTTTGCCATGTAGAAAATAACAACTTCAATGAAGCCACTCACAGCATAAGATTCCCCAGACAGATGAAAGCGCCGCCCAGAAAACTGTTCAAAAGTTTCGAAGAAGATGGTTAAAAATGCGTAGACGTTACGAGCCGCTTCTTCCGTTGTTTCGACGGTCTCGCCAAAGTCGGCGTAAGAGTACCCAACCCCAACACTACGATTATCGTGAAAATTGTCTTTTAATAACCACACCGGCAGGCAGACTCACGGTTGATCAAGAAAGAAGATATTAGCCTCGTTGTTCCATGAATAAGGGTTCCAAGTTGTCCCATTAGCGGAAGTCCCTGTGCCGTCGATGCGACAAGGACCTGCCCGCGTGCGCGCATAAAAAAGATGCTCATTTATCAAACCAAATAGGGTCCACACCTAGCTCAAACAACAGACCGACGGAAGAGGAGCATCCTGGTCCTAGAGTGTGCCGACCGATGAGTCCGTGTCTGCAGAGATGAAACGGGAGGCGGACCTCCATTAATCCACATCATAACATCATCTAAACCCATTTGTATATTGACCATCCGTGTGTACGTTAGATGCTAGACCTACCCTGGGCTGGGTCCCTCCTACTTTCAAAGAAGTAGAAGAACAAGTGTTTGGCGCCTTGGTCAACATCCAAGTAACCTGTGTAAACACTGATTGCAATGAGTATCGAGAAAAAAAAACAAGAATCGGTGTAGACTGACGATACGGTCGGGTCACAGAAGGTAGACTTTTTGATGCGAACACCGTGGTTGGGAAAGCGAGGATGCGAAAGCGCTGTAAACGACTCTTCGGACGCGATGGCAGAAAGGTTCATCGGCACCGGTGGGTTGAAAGAGATCTCGCTGGCAACATTGTCCACTACGAGGGGGGTCTGGGACACCGCACGAGCGACGACGCCGAAGAGAGCGAACGTCAAGATGGGCTTCATCGAATCTAACCGTAACTTGGCTAGTTAGCCATTTGCCTTTCGTGGGTCAAGTTACCACGCTCGAAAAAACGCTCGGTCAGGGATATACCTCGTTCTCGAGCACTCATATCTCAAAATGCTGGTCCTGTACGAGACCGCGATGGGCTACTGCCTCTTCAAGCTGAGCGATTCAGCAAAAGTCGATTCGGCTGATCTATACAGGGAGTTCGAGACGCCAGAGAAAGCAAACAAACTGTGCGTCGATCTCGTGTCGATCTCCGTCTAACAACTAACGTGTCGAGTCTGCTTCCAAAGTCTCAAATTGAAAGCTCTGCATCGCTTTACTTCGACGGCAACTGCGGTCGAGGATCTCACGGCAGTTCAGGACGGGAAATTGGGGAAAGGACTCAAGAAATTCTTGTCAGAGCACGTCGTGGACAAAGGCAAGGGAAAGGAATCTTTAGTGGTGATAGATCCCCACTTAGGTATGTGGAATGTCTATTATTTGTTTGCTGTACTCACATGCTTTTCAGCCCACTCTATATCGAAGAAGTTGGGCATCAAAGTCTCTGCATTGTCGCCTGATGACCACAGCGACCTATGGAGAGGCATTCGCGCCCAAATAACAGCCTTGATGGATGGGCTCGACCCAAAAGACCTTGCTACCATGAGCTTGGGTTTGAGTCATTCATTGTCACGGTAAGCCCAACCATGATGGCGCGCATCATGTTATTCATGCAACTTTCAGCTTCAAGCTAAAATTCTCCCCAAACAAAGTTGACACTATGATAGTGCAAGCTATCGCGCTCCTCGACGACTTGGACAAGGAAATAAATATTTATTCCATGCGTGTCAAAGTGGGTGGACCGCGTACTCAACTCTGACTTATCATTGACCCTCGAAGGAATGGTACGGGTGGCATTTCCCTGAAATGGCCAAGATAATCTCGGACAACCTTGCGTATGCAAAGGTCGTCCGAGCTATGGGTTTTCGTACCAATGCAGTAACGACGTCATTCGAAACTATTTTGCCGGAGGACCTAGAGGCTGTCCTTAAAGCTGCTGCCGAAATTTCAATGGGCACAGAGATTTCAGACAGCGACATATCGCACATACACGCTTTGTGTGACCAGGTGATATCCATTTCTGCGTATCGCGCCCAACTCGCAGAATACCTGCGCAATCGCATGAATGCTGTGGCTCCAAATCTCACGGCTCTCGTCGGGGATCTTGTCGGTGCAAGGCTGATATCACACGCTGGGAGCCTTTTGAGCTTGGCAAAGCATCCAGCTTCCACAGTTCAAATCCTTGGTGCTGAGAAAGCACTCTTTCGTGCATTGAAAACAAAACATGATACCCCAAAATACGGGCTCATTTACCATGTACGTGATACCATTTTCTTGCTTTGCTCCTGACTGACGCAGAGTCTACAGGCGTCGTTGATCGGCCAAGCCCCTCCAAAGCTCAAGGGAAAGGTGAGCACAAGACTTTAAATTAAATTCAACGTATGAATGCATGTTATAGATGGCGCGTATGGTTGCGACAAAAGCGGCACTCTCGATCCGCGTGGATGCACTCACCGACGCCGATGGCAAGTCCGAGGATCAAACTCCTTCTGTTGGTCTCGAGAATCGTGCAAAATTGGAATCCCGGCTGCGTGCACTAGAACACCAAAACGATATATCTGGCGTTCGACGGTATGCGGATGATGGCAAGAAACAACAAAAGTTTACGATGAAAAGTGACACGAAGACGTATAACACGGCTGCGGATGCTGTTGACCTCGTCCCTACACAGCGAGAACCGCTAGAGACGGCTATTCAAGCAGTCCTGGATGTGAATGCTGAGAAGAAGAAGGCGAAAGAAGAGCGGAAAGCGAGGCGGAAGGCTGAAAAAGAAAAGACAACTGAGTCGGACGTTGACAAAATGGATGTTGACGATGAGGCGAAAGAAACCGAAAACAAAAAGGATAAAAAACGGAAACGGCGAGAAAGTGAAGGACATAATCAAACGGATGCTAATGGGGTCAAGGTTAGTATTTGTCGGTACCTTTGTATTTGCTTGCTGAGTGTAGGCATAGGAGGACAGAGAGACGGAAGCCGAGCGAAAGGCAAGGAAAGAGAAAAAGAAAGCACTGAAGGCCGAAAAATCCAAAGCAACAGCCACCACTGGAGACTCTCCCAAGAAGAAGAAGAAGAAAAGTGAAGCATAGTTCTTTGGCGCGTCCTTCTGCTTCGGCTGGGGTACTCGTGTTGAATACCCATGGCATATCTCGCTGGACAATGCACATCTTCGCCAACGTTAATTTGACTGATTCCATACGCTTTGTACTGCCCCACCTGTCGACGCGCGGTGTATGCACGCTTGTAGACCGGCCCGGACCACTCAAACCTTGAGTTTCGTTGTAGAACCGCGTCGGGCACAAGTTTATGTTGTTTCAAGCTATAGTATTAGCATTAGCTTATCTAAATGTTGGTAACATTGTACGACATGCTCATTTTGAACCGAGTAACGCGTCCTTAACCACGTCTTTTGGAACATGCTCTCAAACGGCTCACGCCCCGTCATCATCGTCACTGGTGCGAACACGTACGGAAATTTTATCCATGCGTGCATGTCTCTGTATCTCACTTCGAAACTGCAGTGGTGTCGGGTTTGGCATTTGCCACCGTCTTCTTTCCCAGTTGACAATCGGGGGTCGACACCCAGTATCAAATGGACTGGAGCTGGACTGCGATGGCCTCATACTCATACTGGCCTGCAGAAGCAAACAGCGTGCGGAAGCTGCGCGAGTTAAACTATGCGACATTGCAGATGAACTAGTTCTCCGTGCCAGGCACTCGCCCGACTACGACGGGCACGCCGAGATATTTCGGAAAAACCTACACATAGCGATACACACAATTGACTTGGCCAACATTCAGAGCGTATTTCACTTTGCAGACGAGGTTGCTCGAAAGTACGTTTTTTGTGTTCACCTGGAGTCACTTCAAGCTGACCCACTGTAGTTATCCATACGTTTCGCACCTTATCTGTAACGCAGGATTAGCGTGCTTTACGAGGATTGTCTGGCCCCTCGCGCTTCAGCAATTCTTAACGGACTGGATCTCTGCAGTTACTTCACCGAGATTCTTCCTTCAGCGCGTTGGAGACACGAGCCCAGATGGGCTGGGCTGGGTATGGCAATGTAATGTATTCGGACACTATGCTTTAGTGCGTGTTGCAGCAATCATGATCGCGTGACACTGACCACCAGTCTAGTTCCGAGCCTTGGAACCCATGTTAGCCAAGTACTTGGCAGCCCCTGGTGCCCGAGTAGTGTGGATCTCATCACACGAAGCCAGTCCCGAATTCTATGACCCGAAAGATTGGCAACTAGTCAAGTCGGAGTATTCATACCAATGTTCCAAGTACCAGATGAACATGATATCCCTACATTTGGATCGAGAGGCGATTCGTGGCCACCTGGATGGAACACCAGCTGCGAGACACCTCATAGCATATCCCGGAGTGGCTGGCACAAGTATAGCTTCTGCCCTTCTTGGAACATTCAAGTCGTTTTGCATGTTCGTGACGTTCTACATTGTGAGTAGCATCGAATATCAAACGGTATATTCACTGAATGAGCATCTCGCCAGGCAAGAATCTTGGGATCTCCTAATCATCCTATTGACATCTTCAAAGCAGCCATATCTGCAGTCTATTTGTCACTTATTGGCATTGCACACTTACCCAGCATTAGTGGGATCGCGAGCTCAACGGATCTAAAGGAAGCTGTCCAAGCAGGTACTGTCTACATTTCAAACACAGATCGGTGGGGTCGTGAGTATGTTGGGACGACTAGACTCGACCAGTCCCAGGAAGAGGAAGCCCAGACAAAAGAATTGTTGGAAAACTGCGATCGTCTTTTGAAGACTTTCTGTGACGTTCAGGGGAGACCATCGCCATCTGGCTAGAGTAGAGCGGATGATGGTTAGTCAGTCCATACCATAGATTATGTGCATCCTTTCCTCACTTACGAGTGGTGGCTTACATGGACCTAATGTTGCGTCAGAGCTGTCTTAGGAGTGTTCCATGGAAACAATTCTGCGCGCAAGGGAGAACCATACTAAAATGTTATTGGTCTGTTTTCGGCAGTTCGACAGCAACGGGATGGCGTGGTGAGCGGAACTGAGGGATAGTTCGTAAGTTGTCTGGTGCAGGACCTAATGCATCCAACTTTTTCCTGGCTCTGTCAGTCTGTGAAGTGCGTTGGAACCAAGGGCCTTTACGATACAAGGGTGCAGTTCGACGTACCGTCACCGAATTTGCCATGCCCCGCTCCAAGCCCTCTAGAAGTGTGCAGGCCTTACACAGCTCGTTACTAGACATATAGCCACAGCGTTTGCATGTTTCTGAAAATCTGTCAACTACCCCAGATCGAGTCATGCAGCACCCGGCCTTACGCTGTGATTTCTGTGTTGCCTTCACTTCCTCCCGCACTTCAAACGCTTCGCCAGAATGAATTATATCGATGATTGCGCTGGGGCGGGCGACTTCCAAGTCCTTGAGGAACGTTCGGGCATGTCCGCGGTACGCATCCGGGGAATAGATACATTCGGTTGAAAAATAGTCGAGCTTCTTGAAATATGCATACCTTACTGAAATGAGACGACAAATTACTCAACAAGTAATAGACGACGAACATAACGATCTCTTTTTCATATGCATACTTGAAGGGTTTGGACCTCTTGATACTATCTTCTCCTTGGGTGCAGATCAGCGTGCATCGCCCGAGACGAGCGATATCGCCGCGCATTACTGCAGCATGCCTTGAGTTGGCATTATTCCGGGATACATGGTACACACCGTTCATCAGTACTGTTTCCGCAATATCGTCTGCGTTGTGGCCAGTGACAATGTGGTCGACGCTCAAGGAAGAAGCGCCTCTGTCGAGGGCTTGCCGCCGGAATACACCACAGAATGTACAATTGTTCTTCTTTCCTATCTGAGAGACGATCGCGTCCATTGTCCAGCCGTAGAGCTCTTCGTAGGTAAGAATTTTGAGCGGCAAATCGTATTGTTGCTGATTTCGTTTTACCGTCTGTTTCGAGGATATTCATGTTATCTCGGAGGGCGATATAGAGCATACATACCTCCAATGAATCATCCCTATAACCTGTTATTCCTTCGTCTATCGAGAGTAAATACAGATCCAGACCATAGTTATACCGATCGTTCAGCGTCTTCATAACGTATGCAAGCACCGTGGAGTCTGATGCCCGGACATGAGTAATGCTTTCATCCTACACAGGCCCAGAAAACACACACCCTTTCCTCCAGATGCACCGATGGCAACTTTGTCACCTGGACTGAACAACTTTGACTCGGTGATTGTGTGATGAACTTCTGTTTCAAAGACGAAGAAGAAGCATTCTTTGCATATCTGTTGGCCAGTCTTGGGCCTCTTCAAGATGGCTCTAGCCTTTTGGCACAAAGCACAAGACGCAGGAGCCATGAGAGACTTGATGAGGAGAACTTGATCAAGTCACTGAGGTTCGGAGTACATATTGCCTGTTTCAGTCATACTCTTTTCAGCATGCCCAGAGAGATCCGAAAGCGCGGAAAGAAACATAAAAAGGCGCAAAATCAAACACCACCCGAGGGTCAGACACAAGAACAAGAAGAACACAACCCAGATGATTCTTGCGACCCGTCTTGGATAGTGTCTGCTCCCGAAGCAGAGGGGGTACACCCAGAAGCACCCTTCGGATACGTTGACCCTGACGTCAAGGCGTACTTCCGCACCGTCGATGAACAAATCCAGTCCTGGCAGGAAGACCGCATACAACCGGTGGATGAGGATGGTGACCTCGATCCCAATGAAGGTGCGTGTTAACTTCTCAATATCAACACCCAATGCTCACTAGTTACCGTGGCGTATTCTAAAGCAAAACGTGTATTCTTTGTTGCAGCTCTGGGTGAGATGTCCGGGAAAGAGAAGCAGCTTGCTACAGATCCAGATTGTTCTGTCGTACTGGAGAGAATGGCACATTCGATGGATGACTTTGTGTTACGAGTCTTGATCGACAGACTAAGCGGCTCGTGGGTGCTAGTCCCATCTCGTCTTCGTGGTACAGGCTGACCGGTTGGAGGTAGTTTTGAAGCGCTCTTCAGGCACAGATTTGCCTCGCATGTCTGCCAGACGTTATTATCCGTTGCGAGTGACACAATCTCTCGGGAGGTATGATGCTCGTCTTTGTCTTCCCTCGGTCGACGATGACGAGAGGCACCCCTAGGCCAGAGATATCTTTCCTGACGTCCCCGCTTCCGAGAACAACGGCGAGCTGAGAACGCTCACCCGACTTGTCCTTGACCTATGCGAAGTGAGTGGTCTGCTTCATCCACGCTCTCAAGCTTTGACTCTCCTCCACAGGAAGTTGGCCCGAGCTTCAACTCACTCATCATGGATCCGTTTGCATCGCATGTATTGCGTTCTTTGCTTCTTTTGCTCTGTCCATCTGTACTCCCAGAGGACTCAGCTTGGAAGTCTGTGCGATCTAAGAAGAGTATGTCGTGGAAGGCAAAACAGGGCCACATGAAATCTGTCTTTTCTAACGACAAAGACAAGACGGCCTATTCCTCGAGTGATTCAGTACCTGGCTCGTTTCGCAACGCTGCCAATCATTTTTTGCGAATCTTAAAAGATGGACTCGACGCAAATGAAGTTCGGGCATTGGCTGCCAATAAAGTAGCCAGCCCATTGTTACAGGTAAGTTTTCTTCACTTATCCTTGACATCTTGATTCAAATTCTACCTCAATTCAGCTTGTCCTAGCGATCGAGGCAGATCACGGCAGCGCGTCGTACCCTGACTCCCTCATGGATCGGATTCTAGTTGGAATGATTAAGACACACCGTATGTGGTTGCTTTCCTCGCTCATATCTCATGGATGGACAAACGAATGTAGATGAGGATTCCACCGCTTTGATTAAACCATCGGACTACCTCGTTACACTGCTCAGGGACCCTACTTCCTCTCATCTGTTGGAAACATTGGTATTGCGATGCCCCCAGCAAATCTTCATCATGCTTTGGTCAATATATTTCGAGGGCAAACTTATGCGGTTGGCACTCCACCCAGTCGCGAACTTCGTTGTCGCCAAGGCCATTGAGCGCCAAGACAGCAAACAACTTGGCGATACCCTCGAGGAGCTCAAATCGTCGTGGAGCAAGTTAATCAGCAAGTCTACTTTTATGAGGATCATCATTTTTGCTTATAGATAACCCAGAGTCTTCCAGGATGGGAGTCCTGCGTGCCTTGATAGATAGGTCCTGTTCTCTCGGAACCCACCAACAAGGTGTTTGTGAGGTCAGCCCTTTGTATTCTCCGGTTAATATTTGAATTAACTCCAGTCAGGCTGTCTTCTCTGCAGTCGAGATTTCGAGTATAGACAGCAGGAACAATCTTGTTCCATGTTTGCTCTTCTTGAAGTCATTAGAGGTGTGTTCTGTTGACACTCTCCATTCCATGTCCTTAGAGATTCGGGAGGAATACCAAGCAATGTTAGCGTCAGAGGCTGTACCACATGCTGACCGTATGAAACACGATCGCAAGGGTCAAGTTGACAATCAAAGAGAACCCAGAATACAGGGGGCCCTCATTTTGCAGTCTCTGCTGAGGCTTAACGAACCTCATTGCTCGATAGTGGCCGATAGGTTTGCACGTTTAAATGACATTTACTTATGGGACCTCATCCTCTCCTGACAGCATTAACTCACTCTCCACAGAGGAAGTTATACGCATAGCTCATAATGCGACAAGTTCCCGCGTCCTCGACATCCTCTTCGAGTCACCAACCGTGTCGTTCAAAGCCAAACGACGATTTGTCATGTCTCTGATCGGACACTATCATACTCTTGTTGATGACCGAATAGGAAGCCGAATCGGCGATCGTTGTTGGGCTTTTGCAGATACTTACTTGAGAGTACGTCTAGGGTGCTCCGTATGATATGAATCTCACATGTCCTATAGGAAAAGATTGCTCGTTCGCTAATTCCCTTCGAGCAGCTTCTTACCGCATCCTTTTATGGGAAGTTCTTCGCTCGTAACCTCAACTTATATTTGCTACAGCGACGACCGGAGGAGTGGAGAACATTGCAATCAAACAACAAAACCAGCTCCTCAGCGTCGGCTCAACTGAGTTCGTGCTCCCCTGTTCTACCAGGGCCGACTCTTCTGGCAGGTTCAACGACGTCAGAGAAATCCCTGAAGAGACGTGGCCCGTCCGATGATGAAATCGACGCAGTCTTCAAGGCTGTGCTGGGAAACAAAACCAAAAAGGCGGCAGTGGGCCGTGTTTCTGCGCACGAAGCCCAGCGGTCCACAGATATGCAGATGTCAGAGGTTTTGGGTGCTATCCGCGAGGCACCAACTCGGAGCGGCGAGAGCGGACGTATGAAAAAGAGGAAACTTGACTAGTAGTGATGGCAGTTCTGATCCGTCTTATCATCTCGATTCCTAACAGATCTGACGTCTCGGCGTTCGTTGGGACTGTCGTCTCTTTGACGGCTTGGCTGGCGAGAGCTTGACTAGCGGAGTTGTTGGCGGTGACTCTTAAGCGATGGCTGATGATCTCACTCACTGACCACAACCTGAACCTAATCATCACTGCGAGCATCCTCCTGAACCTATTCTTCTTGTGTCGTCTTAGGCGTGCTCCGAGAGTGAGCAAGCCAATACCGCGCTCTTCAGTGGGCGACAGAGCTCTACACACGAGGGATTACTTTTATGTTGGCGGGACTTACGTCCCTCATGGCTCCACCACGATCCACCACGGCCAAATGTATGTTGAGCATCTGACACCAACACGAATCACTCGCCGTATTCCTGTCCTTTTCATTCATGGGAATGGAATGACAGGGACAAACTGGCTGAATACACCTGATGGACGACCTGGATGGTCAGACTACTTCTTGAACATGGGTTACGAGGTAAAGTCGCTCCCACATGTTGGAGGCGATCTTACGATGATTCATTCAGGTGTACATTGTAGATCAACCCGCTCGAGGTCGCTCCGGGTGGCAGTCTAAAGTTGATGGCGCAACGAGCACCTTTACCACACAAACAATCGAGTCGCGATTTACGGCTACGACACAGCATGATCTTTGGCCGCAGGCTACCTTGCACACGCAGTGGCCTGGAAGTGGGTCCAAGGGCGACCCGATCTTCGATGCCTTCTATCGTTCTATGGTACCTGGTCTCACTTCCGCAGTTGAAACGTCCGAGCTCATGAAAGCAGCTGGGTCGGAGTTGTTAGACAAAATAGGCGTTCGTGACGTTATTGATCAATTATCTCAACTGATTCTTCTGAACCTGCTCAGCCCGCCGTTGTGGTCACCCACTCGCAATCGGGGTACCTTGGATGGATTTTGGGCGACGCTCGTCCGAACTTGGTCAAAGCGATCGTCGCTCTTGAACCCAATGGTCCACCGTTTCAAAATGGGATCTTTATGAGAAACCCAGCGCGTGTCTTTGGTTTGACTGACATCCCACTCACCTTTAGTCCACCGGTCTCGTCGCCTTCTGACCTGCGGCCCTTTTCAGTTTTCGAAGCGGAGAACTGTACCTCTCTCCAACAAACCTTCCCGCCGCGACGACTGGTCCACCTGGCCCAGATTCCCGTCCTTCTTGTCACGTCAGAAGCAGGGTACCATGCAGTTTATGACGACTTCACAGTCCAGTTCCTCCAGGAGGCTGGCGTGAATGTCACACATATCCGCCTAGAGAGTGTCGGGATCCGTGGAAATGGGCACATGTTTTTCATGGAGCTTAATTCGGACCAAATCGCAGCTGAAGTAGTGGAACCTTGGATTAGGGACTCTCTAAATACTGGTTGAAAAGGATGTAAATATCCGGGTGGTCGTTCGATCTTGGTGGCGTTTCTCTGCGTCTACTCCTGTGTATATATAAATGTATGGACGTTTGATATAATTGGCCTGGGCCCATGATCAGGTCGATCGGTCCATTAATGATTCTGTCCCGAGCTTCGGTTTTGACCAACAAAAGGGAGGTAGGACTGGAGGCGGGAGGCAACACCAAAAATGCGCCAACAGGGGTGCGGGACACATTTAATCGCTTTCAATGATATCGCTAAGTATCGCTATTGTGATCCGTCGGGAAATGACATTAAAGCCAATTCGGATATCGATTCGAGGCGGAGAACATATGAAATGACTGCGCTTGGTTCCACCTGCATAGCCGGGATACAAGATCACTTCGTGTGTGAAAGAGACTGTCATGACATATCTACGTCCTGGATCATATCCGGTTGTGGCTCACCCCTTGCTACCGAATTTACTAGTTCCCGCCGTACTTCAGGACCAATTTGAGGGTGGGAATTGGCCCGGACGACGTCCAACAGGGCGTCCTTTTGATCGGGAGTGAGATCCGGCGAGTACCTAAGGCAATGGTGAGCTAGGAATTATACGTAAGTTGCTGGTGTTACCTTTGACAAAAGGCGAGAAGGCTCTGGTGCCAGAGTACTGGAAGTTTTTCGGTGTCCCCACGAGAACGGGCTTTATAAGTATTCGAAAGACGGATGAAGTGGAACACAAGTGCGTCAACAACTTTGTAGGGTAGTTGATACTTCTTGTCAACGAGTACCCGAATAAACAATGAGTTGGGACCTATAGGTGGGTTTATAAAACTCTGCTTGAAGGCGATACAAACCAACCAGTATAGTCCATTTGTGCGATACGCAACAATGCTGCAGCTGAGTGAAGGACAGGAACCTTCTTTTTGGCAACCACAGACGCTACAATAGCCGCCTCTTTAAGTGTGCATCCACCCTGGAGCAAACAAACTGAATAAGACAGTCAAGAGCGAGTGAACAACCATACCTCCAACATCGGGAACACTATGCCTTTGAAAAAGGCACCAGGCTTGTACAGCGCACGTTTCAGACACTCGTAGTATTGCACATTAAGCTTTTTTTGGGATTGAATATCTTCGCGTATTGCGTCGAGCAACACGACAGATAAGAATAGCTGTGCTTGTGGAGGCTTCATAGTAGAGACAAAAATCCTTGTGGCAGCTCGGCAAGCATGGGGACTCCATTGTTCAGGTTTTGTGAGGGCTAAAACACGCGCCCAAGCAGGGAGAGAAGGGATGACCTTGAATAATTTTGGCAATGGGCCAGATTTGTATCCACGGAGAAAGATTGCGAGCCTAGGTGGTGTTACACGCTGGATCGTCCATATAAAGCATGCACACACTTTGAATATGATTCAACCAACCTGGGGTCAAGCCCTAAAGCTGGATCAGGGCGTTCCTTGTCTTGGAGACATGTAAGCTACTACCTAGAATGCAGAAGTCCAAGGGGGGAACAACCTTGTTGTACTTTTTGGATCACGGTAACGTTTCCTGGCTTGCTGTTTTCAAGTTTGGAAAAGATGACGTCGGCCAGAGTGCGCCGCTCACCCGCGTTGGGTGGAAGAAGGGTATCCAGTGCATGGATATCGACGGAATCGAGTTGCTGTTTGACATGAGAAACTTGATCAGAGCAACAATGGATCGAACTTACGAACATGGCCTCGGCATCGCCACCATCGCTCATTTCCTCAGCTTCGTCGTTGTCACTTTGGTCAGACATGTCGTCTGCTGTGCGCATTTTGGATTGCAGATTACTTGAATCTGCGACCTCATTATCGTCGTCGTCTGGTATGTCGAGTTCTTCTTGCTGATCGCGGGCAAGCTCGAAAATTTTACGGGATGATTTCGGATCGAGAATGACCTGAGGAGCTGTGTTAAACATCACCGTATAATGATTGATGGTGTAGCACCTCGTCAGTGTCATCTTCTGCAAAGTGTCTCTGTGACTTTCTTCGCTTGCCGGGTTGAGAGACACGGCCGTACTTTGCATGTAACTCGTCCCCGTCCAGCTGAGTGAGGAGTGGATCGTGTCGCTCTTTTTGAGGTCTTTGCGTTCGAGGCATAATCGTCGATAGAAATTAATGTTGACTAACTACTACGACTCCTGATACTTTGATCGAGTGGCTGTGCTAATATCCCCCTGTTGCTCGCATTTCGGCTCAGTCGCGGTAGGACCTCTAAAACCGCCCTCAATTGTACGTTTAAGCTTCCCTTTGCCCTTTGCCCTTCGCCCTTTAACCATAATGTCCCAACTACTTCCCCCCGAATTAGTACCCACTTTTTTTTTCTTCCTTTGGCCTTGCACGCTGACTCCTATGTAGATCCGTACCTTGGATAAGAATGGCAAGGAGATCAAGTCTGTTGGTTTTCTTCGCTTCGGGTTCGATAGCGAGGTCCCCATAGATATCCTCCGTTCGCTCTATCTTCGTCCTCACTATGTCGTCTCTGCGTCAGAAACTCAATCTGATGCGAAGGATGGGACTGAAGAGACCCAATCTACCCTGGGCCTTAATCCATGCCAGTCAAAGTCCATTTATTACCCAGACACGCATGCTATCTCTTATACCACCCTTTCTCGATTCCCCCCTGTAAAGCTTCTTTCTCCCTCAGTACGAAAGCGTATCCTCGTCACAGGTGGCGCTGGCTTTGTCGGATCTCATCTGGTCGATCGTCTCATGCTCCTAGGGCACGATGTCACGGTCCTGGACAACTTTTTTACAGGGTCAAAGACCACCGTCAACCATTGGGTCGGCCATCCCAATTTCGAACTCGTCCGTCACGATATCGTGGAACCTTTCATAATCGAGTGTGATCGTGAGTCAGTGACTACCTTCATTCAATTACAAGCTGACCTTTTTTTTTTTCAGAAATTTATCACCTTGCATGTCCCGCTTCCCCTCCTCATTATCAGATAGATGCGGTAAAAACCTTGAAAACGTCTTTCATGGGAACCCTCAACATGCTCGGCCTCGCAAAGCGGACCAAGGCCAGATTTTTGATAACCAGTACTTCTGGTCAGTCCGTGTTCTTCATCCATCAACACTTTCACCTAAATCCCTCGTAGAAGTATACGGCGACCCTGAAGTACACCCTCAACACGAAGACTAGTAAGTGTTGTCTATCATGAAACACGCGTGGTCTTGACTCGTCTGGAGCTGGGGCCACGTCAACCCTATAGGGCCTCGCGCCTGTTACGATGAAGGGAAGCGCGTCGCCGAAACATTGACGTACGGCTCCCAGCATCAGGACGGTGTAGAAGTTCGCGTAGCACGTATATTCAATACATATGGTGAGATGTTCGTAACCTTTTAGGCAAGCATCGTCGGCTCATTCTGTTTTCTAGGCCCCCGCAGTCCGTAATTCATCGTTGGTCTATTTACTTGAGCTCACCACTATTCTTCTAGTGAATCCCGCCGATGGCCGTGTCGTTTCCAACTTCATCGTACAAGCTCTACGCGGCGAAGACATCACCGTGTATGGTGATGGCACTCAGACCCGTTCATTCCAGTATATACATGACCTCGTGGATGGTCTGATCGCATTGATGAACTCCAACGAGTCGCGCCCGGTCAATATAGGCAACAGCGACGAGTTCACTATCGGGGAGTTTGCAGAACTAGTTCGGGAGATCGTGGAGAAGGTACAACAGGAAGACGGCGTCACACCAGCTCGGCGGGTCGAGATCATTCACAAGCCTATACCAACGGATGACCCCAAACGGAGACGCCCTGATACTACGAGAGCCAAAGAAATTTTAGAATGGCAACCACGCTGGACCGTCCGCATGGGGCTGGAGGAGATGGTAAGGTACTTCAAGGCGAAGATGGCGGAAGGAAGCATCTAGAGTTGGTCGCGACTTGTGGCATCATGGGGGCATCCTCTGAACTCATCTTCTCGCCGAGTAACTCAAATCCTGAGCGATTCACCTCGGGAGTATTGATCCATGAATCTAAGTACAGAATATGTCAATCGTTGTTGAATAGACACTACGTGTGGATAGTCCGTCATTACATTGATATTGTAAGGAGCGATGTTAGCGAGATAGTGAGATACAAAGAATATTGCTTCCACAACAGCAGGTAGATTCGCAGCGCTATACTAGATTCTTTGGTAGTGAGACACTTTGGGTGGTGCCTTTGAATGATGTATTTTGTGTGACGACTTTCGAGATTGAGCCCTTCAGGGTCTGCTTTTCAAAAGAATTGGAATGTGTTGTTTTCCGCGTACGGCCCTCTTGTCTGACTTCCGTGACCAAATCAGTTCCGTTTGCGGTCAAAGAACCGTCCATAGACCATTCGGGTGATGGGGGTCTTATATTTTGTTGTGCAGCGATAAGAATTTCGGGATCTGTAAAAAGGTAGAGATCGACTACACGTCGGAATTGTATCCCGTGGGCACACTTACCGACATGACTTATTCCCCGATTATCTCCATGGAACCAATGATACGATTGCTTCCGTTCGGAGTATCTGTGATTCCAACATAAGAATCATGTTATTTTCGGGCGGAATGAAACTGTATCGTACTTTCGTATCGGACGGCCATCCCTACCAAGTGGACAGTAGGTCTTGTCTATGTCCTTTGAATAGAACCTGAGGCTTTCGAATTGACTCTTGGCGACTTCTGCGGTGACACATGAGAAGGAAAGCAATGATCTTGGGTTTCGGTGGGCAATGGACGGATCACCGACAAGCTCCGAAAGTGTTTGCAACGCCGTCCTCGTGCGTTCCAATGTTGGGATGGCGGAAGGGCGTAGGTCCGACCGCGATCGGGGAAGTTGAGACAGGAACCCGGTGAAGGCGCGATTTACCAAAGAAGCACTTCCAGGGATAATTGATATGCAAGCCTTGGCACCTAATACGAGCGGTTGTCCCATCATCTCCTTGTAGAGGTGAGATACAGACCTCTGATCACGTAAAAGCGAGGCTCCACTCCTGTAGCATCTTTGATGTCGTCCCTCAAACTTTCAGCGTACATGAGTGGTGCAACAGGACTTCGCTCGTTCTTCGCCAAGACAAAGCCTTAGTCGGGGCAGCGTGTAGATCGGAAGACGCACCTGTACGATAAAGACTGGACATTTAATTCTTGCGAGTTCCTTCTTGCTGATCTTTGTGCGCTGTAAATGTCTGGAAATCAGGTTGAAGTACTTGGTAATAGTATAGGAAGCTTACGTTCATCAAAATGTTGACGAGTTCCACGGTACGAAGCCGCTTCGCCGGGGGTGTTATTTTCTCCCAGTATGCGATTAACTGTTCGTACCATCAGTCAACAGAAGCTTCAACCATCCACGTCCACAAACGTTGTCTTGAAGGTCATCATTGTCACTCTGTCGGCATGGATGAATGACCGTTCTTCGCGACAAAGCATGGGTATCTTACCTCACCGGTCATAAAGTTGACGATTTCGCTCCCGGCATGCTCGAACGAGTCTAGATCTGGTGCATAACACCACAGCTGGAGGAGTTCATCGTATGCGTTGAAAACCCACTTGAGCCTGAGGGTGTCAACATCAAACCAGATGATAGGAGTGCTGAAACATACTCTGTCGGTGGCGGCACATTACAAAGTGTGAGACTCAAGACGAGTTCTGGCCATCTTGGAAAGAATTAGTTTGAGGCGGGACGTGACGTGGATGTACGCACAGGGCAGTGAGTCTTAAAACAGAATTGACAGATACACATTCGAACGCAAGGAAATGGGCGGGGGGTAAAAAAAGGGCCTATTCGTTAAGTTAGAGAGGCAGGAGACATTCCCTCGTAAAAGGAGGCTTACCTGTATCGCCGATGCAAGGTCGGCAGAGTCTACATAGCAATCATGGAATGCACTGGGTCGGCACCGCGAACGACCTGATGTGCGTTGGTCGAAGGCAATCAGATTGTACTCCGAAGATAGTCTCGGATCATCAAAGTGTTTGGTGAGCCAGCTTGAGTCGAGGAAGAGTGGGTGGAGTAGAACAACCGTCGGCTTCTCTGGATCAAAACTTCCTACGTTCCCATAAGCCGAGTTAGTGATGTACCAGATCGACACATAGTCGTCGTGGGATGGTAATTGGACAGAAGGCATGTAGAGTATAGGGAAACAATGGAGGGAGAAGCGATGGGCCTAGATGAGTTTTCTGTGTAGATATGAAATAGAGTGTACGTAGCACCTCATCCGCGGTGTAACGCTGCCGGGATCAATTTTTTAGTGCTCACGTACTAGCCGATGTTGCCTGACAAAATTGGGTGACAGACCTCCGAGTTCGCTGGCCCCATCGTTATGTACTACATCAGGAACGACTCCGCGCTCACGAAGTCACGGTTGCTAGCACATGTAACTGCCGTCCACCGCGAAACTTGACATGAATGCAGTACAATCAAGTTTTGCCGTGAAACCCGACTGACGTTGTACCGTGAGCCTCACGGGTTATTGTAATGGAAGAGAAGCGGCGTTTTGTCGAATTCGCCCACATCATGACGTTAACAATCTTGTAAGGAACGGCTGTGCCACACGGCGAGCTCGACAATCGAAACCCTAACCCTCGTGCGCTGACGTGGGGACTAAAGTGAACAGCCGAGATTCCAGTAGTAGCCTCGACGAAAACATCGCAGCGCATGTTTCGTTATGACGCAAAACTTATTTGACTCGAGAAACAGAGTAATATAGTTGGCTTCAAGCTGAACTCGCTGCGCCACAGTAGCGCCACGAAGGTGCTTCTGGAAGTTTGACCCTGCGCCGCCGTCTCCGCCGTGCGGGACCGGCCACGAACTTCCCTCGCTGACAGCTTCCTGGCCATTGAGTGATATAGCTACCAAATTCGAGGAAGAGTCAAGCATAATATCCAGGTATAACTCCTTCGAGAAGGTGCTTACACGTGGAATGATTCACTTGGTTTACCTACAGTCCTTCCAGAACTTGGACAACCCTTCGCTGCTTCTGTTACGGTAAAAACGTGCCTTTGTGTCAAGTCGTGACTACAGCATACAACCTATGCTTACCTGGCAGTCGGCCTGGGAAGTGGTTGCGAACATGGTCGGGACTCCGAGGATTTCCAGTGCCGCTTGCTGTTTTTGGATAAGAGCATCCCAAGCAAGCAGCACGCGTTCAGTATCGAACCTCTGCAGATCCCTGCGGTATGCGTCGTTCATCATCTGTGCATCAACGGTTTGTCAGATAGGCTCGTTAATAGCAAGTTGTCTAGTATCGAACATCAGCTTCATGCTTTGATAACCCTCCGCCAATCAATGTTGCTCTGCCATGGAACAGAAACGATGAACGAACAGACGACAAAACCATTTACGCACGTACTTGGTCCGAGCAACTTTGACCTTTTCCTCATGTTTCTTATGTATAGCCTGTCGTTCTTCCCACAGTTGCTCCTCGAGCTCATTTTGTTCTTGCCGCAGCTAGATACCGTTTCAATGACTTGTGGGAATGTGCATGATGGACGAATCATACACGAGATACGGCAGTAAGGAAGTCCGGATCACTAGCAAGTTGTGTCAAATGGGGTAGCGCCTGTTGAAATGATATGAAACGGATGTCCTGACAGTCCTGCACACGCGTGGAGGACGTTGCTACGACGGGCTGCGGAGCCCGGTGCGCTGACTGTCTAGGCGGTAGCTCCTGTGATGGCCGAGGAATGTCTCGGGACAATTGATGAGTTGTGCGCGGATTTGATACTGGCGGCGTGTTGTTGGCAATGGATGTCCATTCCGATGTTCTCAGCTGCGAAAGCAACGAAGCTACCGAAGCTGGTGGAGCGGTATCAGATGACGGAGGCCTCGATTCGCCTTGTACATCTTCCAGCGCGCTTGCAGGTGCTTCACGGACCTCTGCGTGAGGTTCTGAACCGGCATGCGATGAACTTGAGTTCAGCGTGTCCTGCCACACTTGAGAAGATCTCAATTGATCGAGAAGGGCCTTGACTGCTGCGGAATCCTGCACAACTTTTATCGTGAGTCTGGCCTGAGCAGCTAACCATATAATGGTCGCTCACGTTAATGTTGGTGGAATTCATCGCAACTTGCGCCACTGGGACTGAAATATATGGACGAATTTAAAGGTGCAACTGGACTTGGGGAATGATCTCCAGGGTCAATTAATCGTTGAGGGGGGGAGGCCGTCGAGCTTCTGATTGAGAACAAAAGGCAGCTTATTGGTCTGGCGGGTCAAATCAGGATCACTTGCAGTGTCACAAGCATTCCAACATGTTCATCACATCGTGACTCAGCAAGAATTCTTTCAAGTCGACTCGGACAACATTTTGGAATACTGTCAGAGTGGTTCATACATAGCCCGAGTGGTGCTGACGAATAAGGATGTTGGATTACAGGACAAGCACCTGATAATTCTTTACCGACACCGTCTGTGAGTCAGCAAGTTCGGCAGGCAGGCAGTCGATGACATGGTCGATTAAAACGTCTTTGGTGCTGGTCGGAGGCCGCACTGGCTCCGTGAAGGAGGGGCGCAGCTAGGGTATGTCAATTGGGAAGGTGATGATCGACCATGGTGCTTTTGTGCTGGACGCAACTGAGGCTGACGGCAAAATCCACGTGTCGCACTAGTTACTTGTGATGCTCGAGACTAGCCGCAAGCTGCGACGGCACGTTGATGCGTGAGAAGAGGACGAGCACCACACTTATCGGTGTAATGGAGGAGCGCGGCGAGTTCGCGGGACTTGATGGCGAGTTAGTGTGCTCGCCTGAAACGTGGAGATGAATGTACGCCTAACAACCCGTTCAAGCAGAGCTCATCATCGAGGAGCACGCAGAGTCCGGTGGAGGCGACCGGCAAATACTTACGGCAGAAAATAATAAAATAATTAGTAATTTCCACGCTACCGAACGACTCTCTCAGAGCGCCCCCGTCAGTGCTGCCATCAGCGTCCCTCTTCCTCGTTTCTTCCCTTCTCCTCCTCTTCATTTCTCGTCCACTTCCTCCCGCTTAATCATTGTAATTCCTTCAATCCCTTGGCCATTCCTCTCTCCTCTCCTTTTTTTTCATCATGTCTTCCGATCGCACAGATTATCCTCCACAAGCAAGCTCCTCTCACATGATGAAGACAACCAAGCGCGGGAGGCCTTACCTCAAGGTATTTTCATCCTGCCCTCTTCATTCCCGCACCAATTTTTTTCATTTCACAGGATACTCTCGATCTCTTCGCGACTCTCATCGTATCACTGCAATTGACAACCCACAAACAATATTTCCGCACCTTCCCGAATTCATTCTCCACGTCAGTACATCCCCTTGGCCCTTCTTCCCGTCATCTTCTCACATCTTCTGACCCTCTTTTCTAGCGACGAGGCTGCTCAGAACCTGGCTTCCTTGAAATTTTCCCAGTCCAACCGTGGGCCGGACCCAAGAGACAAATCACGAATAGTGACGACCACCACCACGACCACCTTCTCTATGACCCGCGAGATGGCAAAGGCGATGTGCCAGCATTTTATGGACGCTCGTCTGATTGAAAATGCTGCTGATCAAGGGTCAAATTTATTCAAGGATCGTGGCACGTATGTCCTCACGCCAAAGGGTCTCCATGTCCTCGAGCGATTTATCTCGAAAAATGGCATCAATTCCGATCACCTCCAACCCGTATTTGCGTCCCAGCCTATTTGCATCAAATTACTTCACCTCGAACGTCGAACTGCCGATGACGAGATCATTGTCACCCAGTCCGTAATAACTGCCCTCTTTCGTCGCTTCGTCGGACGTCAGCCCAACTACCCTCCCCAAAATGCTACCGCACCACAAGACGCTTTTCAAGAGTACCACGAGCGATCTAAAGGTGTTCAGCTCATGGACGTGCAGGAAAAGGCACAGCCTCTTTTGGGCAAAGCGACTGTTGTACACAAATACTGTTTTGCTGCCGTCTCTGCGCTCGAGTGGCTTTGCGACTTCACGTCCGTTGTGGGGAGAGAAGAAGCCGCAGAGATGGCGGCGCAATTTGTCCGCTTTGGCCTCATCACTTTGGTTAGCGACAAAAGGAAGAATAACGACTCTGCCATCATTTTCACCGTTCGTGGATCTGCTCCCGGCGGCAACTCTCCCGTCAGTGTGAGTCCTATCCAATGTTTTCAGTTCCACACTTTGTCTTATCTATATTTTCAAGCAACATGGCGAATTCCGCTGCACTGCAAAGGCCATCTATAGAATAACCGATGAAGGGAGACGAGTGGCCCAGTGGGAGGAGCACTCGTCCTCTCCTCACAGCTCCGTGACCAATCTTCACGAACGCTCTTCGTTAGAAGGCAGTACCCTCGAAGGTGTGGCCAAATCAGGACCCGAAGCCACCGTCAGTGCTGCAGACGCAAAGATTCATCGACGCATTTCTATGGCCGAGAAGCTCAACACTGCTTATGCCGAATCAAAAGAGTCGAAGGAGGCGAAGGCGAGTGTCAAGAGCAACACTGACCGTCTGAACCAAATCCTTGAAGAGCCGTCCTATCGTGCTCTCTTCCGCGAATTCCTCAAAGCGAATTTTTGCGAGGAAAATCTTGCTTTCTGGATGGATGTCGAGGATTTCAAACGCAAGTTCAGTATTACATCCACTGCCCAGGCAAATGTCCCCACCGGTCGCGCAGGGAGAGGAACGCCTGGCCAAGCAGCAATGGAGAGACATCACGAATCGCTCATCAAGACGGCTTTTCAGATCTACAACAAGTATCTCGCGCCGTCAAGTCAGAACGAGCTCAATATCGATCATGGGCTGAGACTTGATCTTGCTAGTTACCTGAGCGACGTGATGACCAACTTGAATGGCAAAACCTTCGACGGGCAGGTTGATGCCAGCCAAGCCGGTGCTTTCAACGCGACCCAGCTGCAGATGCTCATCAAGTTATATTCCCGCATTCAAACCCACGTACTACGCTTGATGGCGATGGACTCGCTACCCAAGGTACGCTACTGCAAGTATCTACCGTAGAAACCCATTCATATTTACATCGTCTAGTTCATCAAAACGCAGCGCTTCAGCGAAGCGAAGCAATGGCTTGGAGGTGATCCGTCCGAGGACATCCAGTTTCTGACGAGCCCTCCTGCTCCACCTGGCCTAGGAAGTGAAGAGACTGGTGGCGCATACATTACCGTTTCTGCGAAAGCCACTGAACGAGAACAGAGGCAGCACCAGCTTTCTGGCTCCTCCACGACTTCATGAGTATGAAAACACCACGGTCTTTTTTTTCTGTCCTCAGCAGACTTTGCTCGACTATTACCCCACGGTACGATATCCTCACATTTTTTTTTTCATTCTCGCACTGGGTTTGGTATCCGTTCATCACCCAATTTGTTGTTACTTTGCAATCTTTTATTAGGCTAGGGGCACCGCCTTCATACCTTTCATAGCAGTAATCTTCACCATTCCTTGGCATCATCCAGTATAGTTTCCTGGGCTTCGCGTCATGCTTAACACTATTCTCGCCGGTTCCTTCTTGTCCATCATTTGCATCACGACGACTTCCTGCCCACATCTTCATCCCAAGGCGGTGTACAATCTACCTTATAATTATATGCATACCTAGTGCCTTTCGCACAGGTGCACTCTTAATGCATGGCCTCCGTGTCCTACAGCATGGTGTCGTAGCTTACTTATCACTTGTTTTGAAATTTTCCCAATCAAAAGTTGTGTGATTGCACCCGCGCCGCGCAGTGCTAGTTACGCCATTTCCCATCAATCTTTGTTCTCAACGTCCCCAAGATGTCCTGGATCTGGAATCCCAGCGGCAATGCTCCGAAGCCACAACCAGCGGAGGAAATGGTGCCAGACCCTGGAGACCCTAACAGGATGGTGGCCAAGAAGGCCGCGAACCAACCCTTCCTAGTGTATGTGCCCTAGCTGCTAGTTCCTTCCGAGTGTTCAGCAGTACGCCAGCTATCACGAATACAGGCTCGAACAAGAGAGGCGACATCAAGCTTGGCTGCAGCGCAAGAAGGAGCGCGAGGAGAAGCTCGCACGAGGAGAAAAGGTTGGTCCGGAAGAGCGCGATCCAACCGCCGAAGAAGAGGTCGGCCTGCTTGGCCTCCTCAAGTTCATTGTCTACCTTTTGCTCATAATTGTACTGGCCGGCAAGTTCTTCACCGGCAGTTTCTTATGGGAGTATGATGGCAAGTGGGCGAGACTGAAGACATATTGGCCGGTGAACCCACTTCATCCTTGCTCGCGTTGCTACCGTGTCTCAACTTGGCTGTGGTATAGGAACCTAGTGGTCGCCTATTTTCGGAATCTTACCTCGCCACCTTCGACGGGGCGGACGCAAACAAGCCCTTATACATCGCGGTGGGTCTCCTCTTCACTATCCCATCAGCGCAGACTCATCCAAGAGGTAATCGGCGTAAAGATTGATGGGGACGTCTATGATGTTTCTAGTAATAGACGAATGTACGGCCCTGGGGGTTCATACCACAGCATGTATGATCTGTCGTACTGTCTTTTCCGCGGTATTCTGACTAGTGGAGCTGTGCAGGGCTGGTATTGATGCGGCAAGATCCTTTGCGACCGGGTGCTTCGCGACGCACCGTACACACGACTTGCGTGGATTAACCGACCAAGAACTCAAGGTGGGTCGCCATTGCATTAGTCTATAACGGTCGTAGCAGTCGCTGACTTTTGCTAGGGCGTACAAAATTGGAAGAAATTCTTTACAGACCACAAGACATATTTCAAGGTAGGCAAGGTCCTTCATCCACCCATCGACCCGCAGAGTCCTGTCCCGGAGCACTGCGATCCCAAGAAGGAACAGACCACACACCCAAGAAAGGGATCAGATGACGGTGGAAAGCCTTGGGTTCAGCCCGGTCCCTCGACGAATAGGGAACCGGAGCACCAGGAACTGTAGATTAAAAGATACTATAATAGTGAGAGGATGGTATCATAAGATGATGATGGACATGCAAAGAAAACATGGAGTGTGTGATCACCGAGTACCGGACCTGAGTTCATAGTGTGTCATAAACGGTCATATAAACATACTATACATAGTCCCTGAAAGATGTGCAGAGCGGTGCTCCTTCGTAAGTGCCTTCGGGAGCAGGAGGGTTTTTACATTTGCCTCAAGCCTGCCAAACACAAGCCATGAGTTGAAGCAGTGCTAACATTGCCGGCACAGTCTAACTTGCCTGCGAGGGCGCGCCGTGTGTCATGAAGTAATTCCGTAGGATTGGGAAATCGGCAATTGAACCGTTGACCATGGATGAGAACGGACTCTCTCGATACTTTGCAATAATAATATTGCCGCGCCATGCGGTTGCCTCTCGGAAAGCCCTCCCTTGAATCTCTCGGATGCACTTGTTGATGGGGAAGGGCATTCCGTCACGTGAAACAATGGGATAGAAAACAACGTAAGGTTGAGCAAATTTCTTATTCATTCCGTCAAGCGCCTCAACGAGCTAGTATGATATAGCCGTCAGTGGCGTCTAAACGGGGCGATCAATTTGTGCTCACATGATAATGCCATGCACGGGGGCCGAGGCCCTCTGCGATGTAGTCCATGTATACCTCTGGGTGTGGCATCCGAGGAGGCTGGGTGCTGTGGGGAGCATGAGGGTCGGGTAGCGACATCGGGCTCGTCATGAGCGCGACCATGTGTGGATTCCGACCATCAGATGGAAAGAGGAGGGCCTCAAACGATGTTAGCTGATCCATGACAAGAAGACGAGTGCGAGATAAAAGCAGGTGAGTAGGCAGAGAATAAAGTAGTTGGACTAGCCTCGATTGTATAGCGAACACTTCGGGATGTCGGAGAGCCCTTATATATGTCTCTGAAACGAGGTCAGGGTGATGTCCGAAGGATTATATGAGCTAAGGAGAAAAAACAAATGTAGTGGGATTAGTTCAACACGAGGTGTAACCGATTACAATCGACGGCCATCGAGAGCTCATGGGTGGCGAAGGGGTGGACACCGGTCAAGTCAGTGACAATTTCATGTGCAGTAGTGACGCTGGGGACGGGCTGCGAGTTGGGCTGGGACGGAGGTATAAGAGATGAAAGGCGGAAGGATCATTGATGGGGAGAAAGTTTGGACCCGAGCTCGTATGTAGATCAATTTGACATGTCGCGCTGAATCGGGAAACACAGCAACAACACAACTGAGGCCCTCGACAATCGGCAGGTCCAGCATCCGCTGACAGGCTAAGTAAACCTCCGTCAGCCCTTTCACGAGGCCTGTCCCAGTTGACAGTTTTGGGGTCGCCGAAAATTTACATTTCAGCTCTACAAGCACGCTCTGGGCATCCTCAGGATCTCGCCCTCGATTGCATCAGCTCATGGGCTAGCGCCGGGCTTCTGGCCTAGCACCATGCGATGCTGCTGCTATACTCCGCCTATGCGTCGCGCGTTGGCTAGGGTCTGGCTTCGATTCTCTCGAGTACCAGGTGTATTAAACGCAACAAGAGTCCGCGAGCGGATGTAACAGGTGGATCCAACAGATAGATTTTGTACTCACGCACAAATTGATTAGGTCTCGTAGGCGTTTCCTGGCGCGGGACGATCCGTGTCCGCGTTCATGTGAATGTGTCGATCTAGCTGTGACATGAGCCAGCTATGAAGGAGGTCATCCGGAACATGATCGTTGTTTGTGCCAAATCTCCCATTTTCATCGTGTCATCTGGCTGTGCGTATTCTCCATTGGGTTCTTGCGATCCTGGGGTTGCCAACCATGCTCATTTCACGAGGTGCAACTACCTCATTGGCGACCTAATCGGGAGCTTTTATTCCCTGTTGTGCATGTCCGTCTGAGCGCTGTCTATGGCTGCTTGGCGCTGTCGCGGCGTCAGAATCATCAGGGTGATGTTCAAGTCATCTCAGGCGGGGGGGACTTTGTGCTCTTGCCAAACGGCGTCATGTATCTGTGTCTGGGCACCACAGCACCACGCCGGTACCGTTTGCAAGACAGTTCGGGCAATCGGACTTACATTTATAGGTAAAACGACGTGTGCTGGATGTCATGTCCGTGTACACACAGCGACCTCGCCAACGATTGTGTATTTAATTTCTCCCATTTTGGCTCGGTGAAATTGTCCCATCACAGCTTCTCCGACGATTCGCCTTTCGGGTCCTTGTGAAACTCGAAGTCGACCGTCTCCTGTGGGTCACTTGGTCAGTGAATGGCCATTCACAAGTCTTGTTTTGGTGTAGTCCTTACGGTAGTCGTTCCCTAATGTGATCTTGAATTGTCCCGAAAAGGCAGGTAAGGTTCGACGAGGGCGGTCAAGCAAGTTTGAAAAGTTGAGCGAGCTTTCCTACCAGTCGTCATGACCGCTGGATCCATCTTGGTTTCAACCCAACTTTCCTCTCTCTTTCCCTCCACCAATGCGCCGTCAGTCGTCCTACAGTCCTCCCGTCGAAACCTTGCCACTCCTACAACAACTGTTGAGGGAGATCTGCATCCCGAACACGCGTCTTTCGCGTCCATTGTACACTCACAGCATATTGGATCCATCCTCTTACGCGTTCTTCACGGCGGTTTGATCGTCGAGCTCATCTCATTGTCCACACAAGCGCCTCCAATTCGTTTCGTCTTCCCCGTCCCCGTCCTCTCCCCGCCAGCTATCCTTGCGGCTGCAGAGCAAGAACTCCATTTGCTGGTCGTCACAGTCGCGGGTTCTCTTTACCGCTTGGTGTTGCCCGCCGCAAATCCCAACCTCCTCTGGCATGATCAGGCGGCCGCCAACTGGTGCAGAGAGTACATCATCAAAACTGTTTCCGATCTCACTAGGGGTATCGTCCAAGTACAGGGAATCCACTCCATTACGATCGGGTTGAAGAATGGCTCGCTTCTTCGTATAGAGTCGGAGCGGATTGGTGACGACACATGCGACGGTATGTGCTCCTCTTTGCAGCTTGCATCTGTATTTAGCCTGCGCTCGTAGATCTGTGGACCGAGACTCTCAGCCAGCCTAAATCTTTCTTTGGTGCCTTTGCTTCTTACATTCCTGGGCTTCAGCCTGGCACAAACACAGCATCGGAAATACTTTCCGTAGCTAGTCTTCCTCAACCCACGGACCTCAGTCACACCTGGACTCTTTCCCGGGATCGCGTCCTCTGCCTTTGGACCGCAAAAAGTGGCTGTGTTGCTTCCAAGACTATCTCAAGTCGAGTAACTGGACAACCAGCCATGTCCGGCGCCACCTTATCCGAACCTTTAGATGCTGAGGCACGGAATCTTTTGCGTATTTGCTCCGGTGGTACCAACGATGAAACCACGTTCGCCATCGCGTTCGTGCCAACACCATCCGACCCACATTCCGGTGGATATTTCCAGATCTTTGACTCAACGGCCGATCAACTGCGGGAACTTGGTTCCATAGAGTGCTCCGCTGCCAGTGCTCACTGTCACTTGCAAGATTTCATAATTAACGACGGCATGTTGTGCGTGTTATGGGAACGTCAAGGCTGCTCATTGATGGAGAGAACCCCCTTAGTCTTGGGGAACTTGAATGCGTCCGACAGCACAACGTGGGCAACATCCAGCCACGGGGAAGAGGCAGACTTGACCCCTGCGTACATTGAAGAATTTCTTCGATCCCCTGGTTCGCTCACGGAGAAATTCATGGAAGCAATTCTTCGACCCGGCTTGTTCTCCCCATTGACCATCCGCACTGCCCTCGAGCAGTACGTAGACGCCTGTCTCACCCTTCCTGGTATCCCCGCCCCAGAGCTCACGACATCGTATTCAACCGTGGTCGAGAACATTGCTGCAGTCGTGGGCTGTACCGTTGCTCTTGTGCGGGACCCGCATACTGGTGCAATGCAACACGACCGGTATTGGAGTGCGCTCAAGCGAGATTGGGAAGGATTTATCGCTCGTTGTCGTGAGGTGGAGCGCGGTGCACGGTGGCCGCTCGCTCTTTGCGTTGGCCAGAGTAGCGAAGGTGTCATCGTGGTTGAAAGAGAGCGAATCAACATTCTTGCAAAGGAAGACCTTCCAATCGCTATTCATAGACACCTCAGCGATTCCCTCGCTGTAGACTCCCATTTTGTTGTTCTCGACATTGCATGGACCCTGTGCGACAAGATCGGACCGGAGCTTCTCCGCAACGTGGAGACCAGAGTTGTCGATGTGCTGCATCAAGAAATCGCCTTCTCTATTGTGGACATCTTGGGCGACCAGGCGCAACGGTTGGACTTCAAGGAATGTCTCGACGATGTCACTCAAAACTGGATCATTGCAAGATTACAAGACGTTGAAGATCTTGACAAGGATATCCGGACTACGCTTGATCTAGTTGCTGGCTTCGATCCGCAGGTCAAGCGAGAAGAAGATGAAGTCGAGCTACTTCTCCCTCCTACGCTTTCTGAATGGAGGGTTGCTCTGTCAGCAGCCTATGTTTCCACCTCAGTTCACGCTCGCTATGACATCTCTATCGCCTTGATCGCCCTTCTCTTCTTCCTCGCCGATGATCTAAAAGAGTGGGACCAATCCCTGTTAGAGGAAGTATTTGCCGTTTTCCGGGGCCTCGCTATGCTCCGTTGCGCTGCGCGTCAACCGACGGCAGACCGCGCCCAAGACCCCAGTCCATCAGACGATATAAACACCGACGACATGATTGCGCGCATGAGTAGTATGCAGGTATCCAGGAACTACACTCGTTTTGCGCCAACATCATCCCTTCTCCACCGCCTGATAGCTCAGTCAGGTGAATGCAATGAACTGCCTGGTTCGGCCCACCGATTTCTGGATGCAACTGGTCTACTTCAATCTACTTCTCCAGCGCATGCCACCCTTTTTGAGGTTCAGTTTTGCGACGGCATTCGCAGTTTGGGATATCCTGATATCGCCCGAGACATGCTTGCGTGGCTGCCACGAACTCCTGGTGTCATATTCGTTACTGCGCGACTCTACATTGCACTGGGACGCCCAGATGACGGAGCCAGCATGTTGGAGAAGGCCGCTGCCAGTTTCGGTGTGTTATAATATTCCATTGTATGCCGTTTCTTATATTGAACGTCCCAGGTCCTGACAGTGGATTGTCATTTGAGGACGCCGAGGCATTGTCATCCGTTCTGCCTGCAAAGGCTCTGTATGACTCAGATTTCTCGTTCTATTTGGAAGTGTCCACAATTTTCAGGTCAAATGGCCTGACGCAGTACGAGGTTGCATTCCTTCGTCTCGCCTTATCGGTTGTCCCCCCAGAGGCCGATACAGCGGATATATGGTATGGCCTCACTCGTGGATACATAGATCTTTCCTCCTGGGAAGAGGCATACTCATCGATCATCGCGGCACCATTCGATAGCGTGTAAGCCTGCCCTCTCACGTATATCTATATGACATCTTCTTAATACAAGATCTGTACAGGAAACGGGATTGTATTTCCCAGCTCGTATATCAAATGTGTGAAGAGGGTGCCATCGAAATGCTGGTTTCTCTAGATTTTGCTGGTTTTTCCACTGAAGTGGACGATGCCCTTGCGTTCAAAGCGCGCAACACTGATCCTCGTGCTCGCCCCTTCTACTCCAGAATCTTATACACGTGGTACACACGAAGAGGGGACCATCGGAGTGGTAAATTTCAATTTTTGTTGTGAATATGAGTCACCGTATCTGAACCCTCGATTTCTCAGCTGCCCGAACCATGTATCAACGTGCACGTAAGCTGCAGGAAATTCCCAGCAAACCTGCTGACGTGATTTCGTTGATGGAGGACCAACTGGAATCCTATTTGCTCGCGATTAACTCATTGTCCCTATTGGAACAAAAGAATGCATGGGTGGTTGTCCAACTGCCTCCTTCAAATGTCAAGGACTTCGAGGTGAATGCCGATCTTCATGTGGCCATCTGGTTTTGCTAATCTTATGACGATAGTCCCGTAAACGGCGGAAATTGGCACAAAACTTGCCACTTTCGACCACCGGTGCTGATTCAGAGATCATAGACCTCGAAGACCTCCGCTTCGAATACACGTTGTTATCTGCAAGGCTACGCCTCATTCAACGTGACTCGACATTGCTCACTGCTCCAGGTGAATAAAATGCACAAGGATTGATTAATGCAAGCAAGGGTGAATGACTGACTATTTACGTCGCAGACACTCTAATGTCGCCATCCCTCGTAATTCTACGGCTGGGGCAGGCTAATCAGTTTGAGCTTGCAATTACAACGGCTCGTGCACTCGGCGTGGATATGTGTGAACTTTTCGCCTCCCTTGCAGGGCAATGCATGAGGCTGTCGCAAAACTCAGACGGAGTTCTGTAGGTGGCCTTCGTGAAGCGAATCCCTTGCTCACACTGACGCCTACTACAGGCAAGATACAGCCGATTGGCTTCTTACGGATAATGTTTCTTCATGGCCTGGAACACCCGCTGATCGAGGGTGGCGGTACCTCAAACTTGCTCTAGAACGTCATGACGGTCCAGATACGGATTATCGGTACAACAAAGCAGTCTTGGAGGCTATCCTATCACACGACAGGGCATCACCCCCTCCTCCATGGCTCGTCCATACGCTCGAAGTCAGTCTCCCTCATTCGGTGCTGTGCGGGTTGCGCTAACCTGTTTTTCCCCCCTCGTCCCATTCACAGGACCACCATCACGAATACCTCATCCGAACAAGCCTCAAATTCGACGTTCTCGAGAGCGCCCTGGAATACACGCTTTCGCTCGTCCGCAAGGTCAGCCAAGGTTCTTAAATTTCGTCATCACAAACTACTAAATCCTTTATTATACCTTGTTACCTCTCACGCACCCGTCACAACTACAAGGCGGACGCTGCGCTCTCACGCGCACAACCGAAAATGTCCTGCGCGACCTGGCTCCCTTATACGCTTATTGACCAAGTATTGGTTGCGGCGGCCGCGCAGGACGACCTGGGTACCCGTGGACAGACGCTCCGACGGACGCTCCAGACGGAGATTAGCAACCGGGTCAAGCGGATGCAAAAGATAAGCAAGCTATCTCTGTAATTTTATTAAAATTTTCCACTCTTCGCTCAAGTACTTCGAACGGTGACCCTGACGCAAGGTTGGGCACACACCGCTCCATGGGACTTGGGTTTCATAATGAATGGGCATACGGCCCGAATGTTAGAACAGAATAAGATCGTGACGTGCATTTCCTTCCTGGAGTGAGACATGCCGGCAGGGACGACTTGACGGAGTGTGTGCTTTTCGGGAAATGAAAGTTCTCTGATATTCTGTGAGAATTATTTCAAGACTGTTTTTCGCACTCTGCAGGAGGTTTCGTGCGCATAGCAATACAATACAACATGGTAATATAGCAGTGAGTAGTAAAAGCGAGCCAAAGCAATTCGAATATATACAGGGAAAACAGGCCAGACAACAGTAGAATGTGGATATGAGTATAGTTTGCGTGAGAGAAGTAGATAGATAAGTGGGTAATGAGAGCGATGGGAAGAGGCAATAACGCCGTGCACACCACAGATACGTACAAGGCATGCTGGCACACTGGCAACTCAAAGGAAATTGGGGAGTTGCCAACAAACCAAAACCAAAGATTCCATCCAGTCTTTTTACATAATCTAAGCCTTTCCCCATCGAGGTATATCGTCTGGAAGGTCGCAATCATTGCCGATCACCCGTGTGTCGTGGATGTTGCATCACGTCAAGAAATCGAGCCCACTCAGCTTGACTAAGAGAGGCGCCCCACATGGTCGCCTCTTCCGTCGCCGTCGGGTACGAATAAGGGTATCGTCCGAGAGTAGCGTCACCAGACATATATGGTTGCCGCGAAGCGTCAGGGTATGACTGACGTGTCGGGTCGACGAAATTTCGCGAGGACGTTGGGTCAGGGTAGGAGGGCCGAGAAGGGTATGGCTCGGAATAAGATGCGGTTGTGCGAGTGTCAGGGTAAGGATTTCCGGATACTGCTCCGGGGGGCCGAGCCGTGTCACCATAAGCGTTACGGGAGGATTCTGCAGTGTAGGTTGCCCTAGACGTGTCAGAATACAGCTGCGACTGGGAAGGTTGGGGTGGGGCAACAGAATATGTTAGGGGGGACGAGCTGGAAGGTCCGGCAACAATTCCTTGCGTTGACATCGACTGGACGGGGGACGCTTGGACGCCTGCGTATCCAACGAGCGAGGAAGAAGATGTATTTGCCGTTTTGCCAGACCCATTTCCGTAATCCACTGACCCTCGGGGCTGGATGTTACCACCTTGTGGACTCCCCGAGTTGCCAGTGGCAGGCGAACTGACATATCCCGGCGCATTGGGTGAATCAACCGCATTCACCCTGGGATACTTTGGAGAATCGTGGTACGGGAACGCGAGCGTTTTGACAAGGCTCAGCACGCGACTCTTCATGCGCTCTCGTTCCTGTTCTGCCTCATTTGCAAAGTCTTGACTGTACAGCGGTGCAAGTGCACGGAGAATGTCAAGCGCTTTATCGGCGACCATTGTACCCCGACTGAGTTCCAGAGTGTTCAACGCCTTTTGGATATTTGCACGGAATAACGATGCACCAGGCTGGTCGGGGTTCGAAATCAGTTGAAATGAGAAAAACATGGCTGAGCTGAACACGTGGAATGGACCCCAGTTCATGTGTCCTGGAACTGCCAACGATTCATTCGCAAGAAAGTCGGGACGAGCCTGGCCCACAAGGGTGATCAGCTTGTCAGCAGCACCAACAGCAATGTCCAAGGAGACGACATGGCGCTCGTGCTTGATGTCCTTGTCTTTTGAGGACGCGGTCTGCTTATCACCGACCTTGAGTGACGGCGCAGATGCGTATGGCCTGTGAAGGGTGAAACGAATATGGTAGAAGCTAGTGCGGATGATCACACTCTGTACACCTAAGCGACGGGTAATGGTGTTTGGGCTGGCGAGACTGCGTGCGACCCTAAATTCGTCGAGGTCGAGCTCGGGAGGGAGTGTGTCCATCCATTGGGTCAAAGCGCGGTCATGAGCTTGGAGGGTCTCATACGCGACTGGACGCATGGATACTGCGGTGTCCATGATGTCACCCAGAATGTAGGCCAGGCGGAAGAGGTGGAGATTCGGGACATAAATACGTGGTTCGTCGGGATGATGAACAGGGTCGGATGGATCTGGAAGTTGTGTATCGAAATGGTGTGATGCGATAGAAATCGGCCGGCCAAACATGAATGCCTGCCACCTGCGGCGAAGATGGGTACGGAATGACAATAGAAAAGGGGGATATACAAACCTTTCAAGGAGGATGATGTGCCACCAAGCCCAACGCCTTCTCTCGGCAAGTTCTTTGGACATTCGCCATTTAAAAGGATCGCGATGTAAGCCCATGGCCATACCAATACTGACAAGCTCCCCACGGACAGTCCAAATTTCCTCACTGTCAGTTTTAACGAGCGTGAGGTAATGAGAACGAATGAGCAAACATTCGACGAGTTCGAGGCTGTAGGTTTTGTGCTCAGCCCTATGACGGTCCAGAGCGGAACGCATGACGTCGTAGAATTTACGACAAATGTCCTCGAGGGAGTCACCCAACTGGGCCACGAGGCGGTCGCCTGGAGGGAGGTAGTGGACGGCGATTGCCATGATCATGCAGACAGTGGCGAGGACGACACGGTCAGCGCTGGTGCCAGTTTTATAGCGGGACCAGGCATTGAGGAAGGCAGGTTGGTTAACGTGGCGATAAATCCAGTTGCAGTATTCAAAGTAGTAGGAGACGAGGCCGTCTATTGTCTCGAGGGGAGGAAGAAGAGCGAGAAGATCTCTGTCGTATTCATTCGTTGTCACGATTTCGTCAAGGGGAGCGTCATGGCTGGGTTGGCGGTCGCTGTCGTCGGACTGCCTCGAGTTCTGGAGGGGAGTCAGCGAGGGAAGGGGGGACGAGGAAGAGAAGTAGCACCAGAGTGAGGTGAGTGACGGCAGAGGTGGCACCGGTGTAAAAGCCGCCGTGACCATGGCTGCCAAGCATCCCAGGCACGTTGTCTTTTTCGAGGATGTCTGTCTCCACGGGTTCCTTCTTTGGCATGGGGAGGGCGGGATTTTCGAGCGGGTGTTTGAAATGTGAAGCGCCAGGACGGTGGTTTGCGAGGATATAGGTTTCGAGGAGGGAGACCGAGTGCTTGAGACGGGTGATTTCTTGCATAGGGTCGACTCTGCTGGCATTGCTGTATTCAGGGGGTGAGCGGGGAAGCGGAGGGAGGGGAAGAGGACCGACTGGTCGTCACGGAGGTGTAGTTCGGACTCGTGACCTTTGGCATCTTGGTAGCAAAGTGCGATTGTACCTAGTTGGGGGTAAGGAAGGAAAGCAAGTGGAATGGCGAGACGAGCCTCTGAGGACACAGCTGGAGCAGGGGCGGTTTCTGGTGAGGGTGAGCAAGAGAAACGGAGGGGGAGAAAGGGACTCATACCTGTCGCATTTGAGCTTGCTATTCCTGCAAGGCTCACAGTTTATGGCTTTGCGGGCGCGCTTTGTTGGGGGTCGGGGGTCGTGGTCGCCGGGTGTCGGGCTGGTTCTTGGGCGTACGGCGGCGGATGTTGTAGCGGCGCGGTGCTGTTTTGAGCGGGGAACGGCGGGAGAGGAGGAGGAAGGGTCGGCGTTGTTGTTGGGGTCGTCTGGCATGGATGATTGATGCCCCTCCGGATCGAGGGCCGACGAGGGAACCCCAAACGTATGCGTTTTATTTATTTCAAACCCTAACCTTAATAGGTCACGTGAGGCCGGTCCCGTTCTCAATTGACATGTCACCGCGTACTTTTATCCTCCCTCGCCGTTTATCGGACAAAAAAGCCTCCGTTCCTGGAGGAACGAGATCTTGGAACAAAATAATTCGTGGATCCCCGGTTATCCCCCCTTGTCCACCGTGAACCTATCCGATCCCATTTTCGGTGCATGATCGTCGACAGTCGAGTATTGACGGAGATGAGCCTCGAACAAGGCGTCTCGACGTCATTTTCTGGCGCCCACATCGATGAACACGGCGCATGACCAACCCTGCGTCTCTCTTGACCAAAGAACCTTTAGATGCGCCAAATTGCCTTTTTCTTCCTTCCCCGCAAACACCAACCCAGGCACCGTGGTCGTGGCGGAAATGATGGTCATGGAAACTGGGCGGGAAAGCGAATTCTTGTCGTCAACAACCTCTGTGCTATATAAATTCTTCCCACCGATAACCGCCCTCGATCGCCCTCGATTCCGAGTGCCTTCGAGGTCGTTATGCAACGCCAGCCTCACTAGTCACCGTTCAAATCACTCGGACATAGCATAGCGTTCCACCAGACCTTCCAAAACGGGACATGCTCACCCATTCGACGGCGTTTCAACCCATCCGAGAATGGGCTGTCAATACTCTCCCTCGAGTTCCGCACCGTGAATACCAACTCGGATCTATCATGTCGGGGCCTTCCAGTGGCCTGACCGGTCATTGCTCGGAGCGAGATCGCGAGGTTATTTTTTTCCCGAACAAGCCTCGAGCAAAATGAGCCCATCTACCTTGACACCCCCCCAAGTCTTGCAATGCACACGCGATCCATATAGCCACACACCGACGTGATCTCGTCATTGGTCACGTCGCGGCCAGCTTGTCTCCTCGGACAGTGTGCCCTTAGATCCACTCTCTTAGGGGGAAACGTAGGTCTGGCATGGTCAAATCTATCGCGAATATCTCGGAGTACACCACTCGAGAAAAGGAATAAGAAGGAAAAAAAAAAAAAAAGCCCGATCAGCGGCTTCGACGCCTCGAGATCCGGCCCAGTCCGGAAATTTCAAGAATCCGTTGACGCCCTGGGTACTATGGCAGGAAAAGGGCCAGGGGGGATCAAACGTATCGACCATGTTTTCAGACCGGCTCAAGCATTGTTCATTCCATCCCACGTATATGTACTGGCACTGCCAGCTAAGAGACCGCGTTTCGGGAGGAACCATAGCTTCGGGTCAGAGTGTCAGCTTCGGGGTGAACAGCCCCCGGTGCATGCATGCATCAGCCAAGACACAACTTGTGGGAGCAATTTAACGCTTGTGGCAATCGACTGCGCACCATCGGGCTGAATTGAGCTTCTGGCTCGATCGCGATCGAGGGAGCAAGGTAAGAAGTTCAGTAATGTTGTTAAACCCGTATGGGGAAAAAAGATGGGCGCTCCACTCGTCAACAGATATAGCAGATAGGTACAGTATATGAGAGAAGTTGGAATGATGTTATGAGGACCGTGTCCGCAGTCGCAGTCCTTGAAAATGCACAAAAGTGTAACCGAGAGACAGAGATTATAGAAAAGAAAAGTATCAAACACATTGCATGCAGCGTACACAACCAGAATCATTCGTCTATGACTCAGGCATACAGCGCGTTCATGTCTACTTTGGGAAGACGTTGGTCACTCGTTCCTAGGAATTAATCAGCGTCGGAAATTTTCAAACGGCCCCTGAGACTCGAAACGACACTTACCGGCATGACGAAACGGAGACCCGCCGTCCTTATGTCCCCACCACATGGTGGGCGACCACTCGTCTATCAAATTTGCAAGCGTCTGAACGTGCCCGTATGCGGCAGGTTGGGGCCCTTTTGGCCGGTACAAAACTATAGCGGTGAGCGTGAGTGAAAAAATCAAAAGTGCCGCAGAGTAATTGAGAATCTAAAAACGGAATAACATGAGTGGACGAGACAATAAATGCGGTCAAAGGCGCCGACCTGGAACGGCCACATGCTCACGGCAATGGCTTTCAAGTAGCCGTTCTCTGCCGTCCCAGCTAAACTAATAGCAAGCCCAAGCATCCAATCTATGATTGTGATCAAAAGAAGAAAAAAGCCTGCCAAACGTGGTGCAACTTACGCAGCAGAGGCTTCGACCCAAGCAAACCAACATTCAGAGTGCTCCCAAAGACAAGAGCCAAAGGATGTGACGAGATCGTGGTACCCCCTACAGTCATCGCTTTTCTCCACACCCTCTCATCCCGAATGACGTTGACAACTAGCTCAGAGCAATGAAGTGCCAACGTCAACGGTCCTTGTATGGCCGCCATGTTGACGTAGTACAACACCCAATACCAGTACACCCCTCCTTCGATGGGGATGGAATAGGCGATCAGGTGGGACTGTGGTTGCGGGAAGAACGACCACGATTTTATAGCGTGAGACATGCTGTGATCAGAGAGGTGCACAATGATGATGCCCCAGACAATGCAGACGATCACCAGCGCCCAAAGCGTCATGACGACCTTTCTAACAGCCGAGTGTGCGCGCCACGCAGACGGCTGTTTTGGAGACGGGGTAACTGGCCCCCGTTTGTGGTCGCCGACGCCATGCATGCATTGTCCCGGTTCTTGGAGGATCTGAGCGTGATGGACGAGAGCGGCAGTGATATCGAAAGGGGAGGAGCTCCATGTCAAAATGTCGGCAGACCGAGCACTGGCGAGGGCAATGACGGCTTGCAATAGGATGGCGACGCCTAAAACTATGAGTGGAACTTCGCTAACGCAGATCGCAAGTCCAGTATCCGCAACACCAGTTGATGAGTCCAAGTCGACCGATAGCGCCACGAGCAAACTTGAGCTGTAGGACACGATCAAAAGGATCGCCATCACGATATTACATGACGTGCCATTCGGGTTGAACCACCCGCTCCCAGCCGAAAGCAGACGAAGGTTGGTGTTGAAGCCAAGCCGTCGCTCGGATGCCAGGGCGGAGCGCAAAGCGATCCCATGAACAAAGCCGGTGGCTTCTGTGCAAGCAGTGACCAACAAGTTGAGTCCAAGGCACAGGGGTTCCTTCTGCCAGCTGCTGCTGAGAGAGATGACCACAACGCCGGAAGATATCGTATTCTTGGATAGGAATATCATGAAACCCGCGAAGGTGCAGAGCCAGCCGAATAGTGCAGCAATGCCAACACCCACGAGACCAACCACGCGAGAAAGTTTACTACGGTCATAGAATTCGGGACCCGTAGTTTGTTTTGGCTTGAAGTGGACCGACTCAAAGTCAGTTGTTGTTGCATAGCTGTCTCTGCGGTGGTCGGGATACATCTTGCTGGACGAAGAAAGGGGAGGCAAAGCGGGCTTGCGCGTCAACGCATGCACCTGGACCACTGGCAGGAGGTACCGTCGTCCCTGAATTCTAATCATGGCCAGTTCCAGCACCGTACACCAGGCAGCGCTTATAATATTTGGACAGGTACAAGGGCGAAACGATCTGCACCGTGACTCCAAGGCAGTTACTGACATTGAATAATCACTGGCTCATGGCCACGTCCAGCATTAGAAAGAATATCGCCAGAGTCCCCATTTTCCGCTGGTTCTGCGGCATATTTTCACGAGGCTCCTGGGGCTGGAGTCTAGGCCTCAGGGACCGTACCTGAAGTGAGCTCACGTACTTGTGCCTGCTTGACCGTGGGCCAAGCGAAACTGTTGGAATGAGTGAGAGCTTACACATTGATCAACTTACCGACTAACGGTCCAGGCTACCGTACACGCCGTCATAGCCGCTACGTCAAGTCCAACTTTGAGTTAGGCGTAGCGCAGTATGTTATCATTGATCAATGAACGCGAAGTTTCGAGAAGGTTCCGCTGCTTGGCCGTCCCTGCGCAAAAGAGGAGATATATAATGACCAGATACGGCACACTCGCCGTTTGCCCTACTACTAGCACACATGGCCGATGTAAGTTCACCCCCTTCGACCGCTTCCGTACCGTCTTGTGATACCCTTCGTAGGCAAACGCCCTCAAAGATCAAGGCAACAAAGCATTTGCTGCCAAAGACTATGACAAGGCCATCCAACTCTTCACAGCTGCCATAGCCATTGACCCCTCCAATCACGTCTTATACTCTAATCGGAGTGCGGCAAACGCTGGAAAGAAGCTCTGGAACGCGGCGCTAGAAGATGCTGAAAAGGTTCTCCCACTCGTTTCCGTTCCATCGGTGCTATCTACTAAATGGTATCCTATCCGACTTTCAGTGCGTCACTCTCAATCCGTCCTGGGGAAAGGGTTATGCGAGAAAGGGCGCCGCCTTGCACGGTGCTCACCGATATGACGAAGCTATTACCGCCTACGAGATGGGTATCCAGTACGAGGACAGCCCCGCTCTTCGCAAGGGCCTTCAGGAGGTAAAGGATGCACAAGGTCCGCTAAGAACACCTATCTTGGTCATGGCCCGATACTTATGGTCGTAAAGCCAAGGATACCATTGCAGGGCCGGACTTGGGACTTGCGAGGCTATTCCAAGATCCTAATCTCATCGGGAAGCTCGCGACGAACCCCCGCACACAAAAGCATCTCGCGGATCCTGCATTTGTTCAGAAGGTATGCCGCCAAATGGACATGACCGCGAACCATTCTAATCGGTTCTCGTTTATGCAGCTTCAATTGATGCAGCAAAACCCCAAGCTCGCAGAATCGTAAGGATGTGCGGATACTAATCTTTCACATTGGCACTGATTTTTGTCTAGTGCCCTCGGTTCGGATCCAAGAATGATCGACGTCCTTGGTGTTGCAATGGGTATCGACTTGCAAGGCTTCTCCCGCGAAGAGGGATCAGACGATCTTCCACCCGGTCTACAGAAGACCCCTCCCCCTCGTGCTCAGTCGACCCCCTCATCTTCCACCTCCAACAGTAAGCCTACCCCACCACCACCCGCTCCTGAACCAGAAAAGGAAAAGGAGGATGTCGAGATGTCAGAAGAGGATGCGGAAGAAGCCAAAGCCAAGGCGGATGCGCTCGCTGAAAAAGCAAAGGGTACCGAGCACTACAAGGAACGACGATTCGATGAAGCAGCCGCTGCATTCTCAAAAGCATGGGATCTCTGGCCAAAGGACATCACCTTCCTAACCAACCTTGGTGCTGTATACTATGAACAAGGAGAGTATGACAAGTGTATCGAAACGTGCGAAAAGGCAGTCGAAGAGGGACGAAGTGTATGTGTTCATCATTCCGAACCTCGGGAGAACACAGGGTGGATCGTGCTGACGCACGTTACAGTACCGTGCAGATTTCAAACTTCTCGCAAAGGCCCTCGGGCGTATCGGCTCGGCTTATTCACAAAAGGGCGATCTTGCTTCTGCCAAAAAGTACTTTCAAAAGTCGCTGGCTGAGCACCGTGATGCTGCCACCCTCGCCAAACTGCAGGCGACCGAAAAGGCGATTGGGGAAGCAGAACATCGCGCTTACATTGATCCGGCCAAGTCTGCTACTGCTCGTGAGGAGGGTAACGTAGCATTCAAGGCCGGCGACTTTGCAGGCGCTGTCAAGCTTTACGCGGAGAGCATCAAGCGCGACCCCTCAGACGCTCGAGGTTACAACAACCGCGCTGCAGCGTACATGAAGCTTATGGCCTTCGCCGAGGCACTCAAGGATGCCGAGGAGGCTCTCAGGGTCGACCCTTCCTTTGGTGTGTCAACTTTGCCAAAGTACAGTGGACGTTGACCAACCGTAGACCGTAGTCAAAGCCTATATTCGTAAAGCCTCGATTCTGCATTCGATGCGCGAATATAGCAAGGCGCTCGAGGCCCTACAGGCTGCATCATCTGCCGATACCACAAGCGCACACACGGCTGAGATCCAGGCGCAGGAGTTGAAAACACAACAAGCACTTTTTAGTCAGCGTGCAGGGGAAACCGAGGAGCAGACGCTCGAGCGAGCGATGAAAGATCCAGAAGTCGCCGTATGTTCCGTTGACACTCGATGATAAGCACGAATCTCACTTGAGCTTTTACGCAGAGAATCATGAGTGACCCCGTGATGCAACAGATCTTGCAGCAAGCACAGACCAACCCTGGCGCACTGCAGGACCACATGAAGAATCCCGTCATACGTGACAAGATTGCTAAACTGGTCAATGCTGGAATCATCAGGACCCGGTAAGGTGCAAAGTGAAATCTCTTTGAATAAAAGGTGGTCGATTTCTTGGCGTGTACGCTTATGGTACCATTTAAATTGTGCTCGTAACGATATTACTGTAATACAGAACCTCGGTGCTCATCACCTTGTCTGGCAGTTCATTCAGAGAACCTGGGGTTCTCCCAAGAGCGATCTAATAACCCCCCATCGCCATTCCCAAATACAGATATCACCTCCTGCACGCGCTGCTTCCACGCTTCGCTTTCCCCAAGACCCTGCTTGTCTACACTGTACCAGATCTGTGCGTTTTCATGCACATCCTTGAGTGAGCCAAGCCCCACCACGGTTGGTATCCCCACCTCCCTCGCCCTCTGGAAGGCGTATTGCAAAGCAAGCTCGGGCAGACCACTTTCGCCGTCAGGCCTCTTGGACACTTGAACAGCGTCCTTGACGGCCTCCTTGAAGTTCTCCGGCGCTGGGTGCCAAGCGGGTGGGTTGGGTGTGAGCAGCTTCATACTGAGGGGAGATGCAGCCAGGACGCGCTTAACCCCAGCGCGTCGCTCAAACGCCGTCTTAAAATCCAACAGCGTGCGGTTCTGGAGGTTGAGGTGGCAAAATGACATGACAACGTCCAACGGTTTGTACGGCGCCGTGTGCTTGACCAGGATCGCAAGGCGTAACAGGGTAGGCAAGGGATACCCTGGGTAGATTTTTTGTGAGCCGTCGACGTGGTCGAGATGAGAGAGACAACGCACCGCTGATGCCCACCTGTCTGACGACGCCCGCATCTTGCAACTTTCGCAACTCCCCAATGGCAGCGAGGACCTTTCGATCGCCATCCCCATATACGACCGCCTCTTGTCCCTTTCCCAGTCCATAAGCATCCACCTCGGCACCCAACGCGGGACGATGATCACCCGACGTTCTCGGCGCCTTGCACTCGGCGATGAATTCGACGTCGTGCAGGTAGATTATATCGAGGTACGTCGTATGCAGACGCGCGAGACTGCGCGCAACGCTGGCGCGGATGCCATGAGGAGTATAGTCAAACGCGTCCCGCGTATCTCCAAACCTGCCGCATTTTGTGAACTGCAGGCGTGTGTGTGAGCATCCGTTGTGTCGAACGGCACGGCACACGTACGATTTGATAGGACGAGCGAGGGAATTCGTTTTCGAGCGCTTTCAGGGCGTTGCCCAGGACAATCTCGGACGGTCCATAGTATGGGGATGTATCAAAGGCTTGGATGCCATACCTGTGTTATGCCATCAACATCCGATCTGCAACAGCGCGCCAATCACGAGATAGATGTGCAGACGCACCTCAGCGCGAGCCTCGTTGTCCTAAGCGGTGTGATGCCCCAAACATGATCGTCGTCGTTGTAAAAGGCCGAGAATGAGGCTGCGCCGAGTACGACAGCGGGCACGTTGGGAAACATAGCATCGGTGGGCCCGAAGCGGGTCGTCTGAAGCGGAGTCGTCAACCCGTGTGCGATACGAGCAGTCAGGCGTGTCTACTTACGATACGCTTTGCCTCGTCCGCCTTGTCGATGTCCTCATCAGGAATGTCCGCTAGCGGTGGAAGAGAAAAGGTGGGCTGGGGCGCATCTAGTCGTTCCACCATTATCTTAGGTCTAGCAAGCAACAACGACAAGAGAAGGAGACCACATGGACCCATTTTGTAATACCCATGGAGTGGGGATCACATGGGACAGAAGAGCCGCATCAAGTTCACACTGTCCCAGTGGGGAATGAAAAGGATGGAATTGGCACGAGTCTATCGCACAAACAAAGCATGTGGCCAGAGAAAATAATTATCTTTATAGCTTGTCCCGCGCCCAGCTATGGCACCGGGGCGAATCAGTATCTCAGGCTGCCAGTGCAAGACAAGCTGAGACGACAAACCTCTTGGAAAACTTGCCAGAGGGATCCATCAGCTTGATATTCTCGTCGGGCTTGACAGAGTTCCAGGGGGTGGGGTTGCTCTTCGTCCAGACCACTTTTATGTATGCCGATGGTCAGGTTTAGAACAGAGCGTCAAAGTAGAGCTTACCCGAAGGTCCTGTGGCAAGACGTCCCAAATACCAGGTAGCACCACCAACGGCCAAACCGATGACTGCATAACTATGTTGACATTAGCGCGTTGAACACGGTCAAAGTCGAGACAAGCATACAGTGGTATGGCCTGTGGAAACGAGGTCAGCGAATTCAGAGGCGAGGCGAGTAAGACACCCGACCATACCTCGACGGCGTACCAGTTTCGCATGAACTGCCTTGCAGCGTTGTTAACCATGTTGGATGGTAAATGTAATGTTTTTGTTGATGTTCCAAGCAGTCAAGTTGCACAGAGACTTGTCGAGCTCTCACGGTCATTCACTTCCCGGAACCCTCCGATCCGACTCAACAACTGGATCAAGAAGCATAAACATGGGTTACTTTACGAAGCTATGGGCATTAACAAAGTGTCCTGGAGTGTTTTGTTCTTTTTCGAAACGTGAATGATATATAATACAGCGACAACAATGTTGACACATCATGATGTGACTGTCCCCACAAACGACACCGCAGCGCACGGGAACGAATGATTGGGGAGAACAAGGAATATGTGACAAACAACCAGGGGAGTCAACAAGGGAAGAGAAGGCATAGGAGCATAGTTTGTGAAGAAAAAAAGGCGTGCTCTGAGTGGACAGCAGCAAGCCATCAGAGATGCGCAATCAACAAGGGCACACTCACGTCACAAGTACACAATGTCCGCGCTGCAGCCCTTGCAAGCGCCCACCATGGAACACGGCGTCATTCTGTTTTTCTTTTCCAAACTGAATCTGCTCCTCAGCTTTTCCAACTGCCTAGCCTTCGAGATGAACCTCCGCGGGGCTGGGCATGTTGTACCATTCGACAGCGAGGCCGCAGTGGCCGTTGCTTCCACATTTGGACTCCCCGAGCTGCTGGGAACAATATATGACGCAACCGCAGTCGCACCTGGCGTCCACGAGAATGAGATGATACTTGATAATTTCTGAAAGGGCGAGCGTGCCGCAAGCGGACCGGACATGATAGAAGATAATGATGATGAAGTGTCTTGAGCATGAGAATATTCACAAACGCTTGATGATGATGAGCCAGGATGGTTGGAACAATTCACCTCCGACGTGGCGCTGCCACTTTGCACGGAGCTGGGGCATCTGAGATCGGACATGGGATCGTTGACTGTGAAGCACAAGAGACAAATGAGTCGAGCGTACTCATATATAATTTGGAATAGGGCTTAGAGGTCGAACCATTTGGGGGGGTGCTTGACTGACTTTGCTTCGACGAGTTGACTGACGTCTGCCCTTTCGTAGGTGTGGAGTACAACTTGGGGGGCGAAGCCACTGGCTGAGGGATCGACGATGGCGTCTTCGCGGATGGAGGTATAGAGTAACCTAATGGTGCTGTGAAGCGGCCAGACACATTCTTGGATGGCGTGTACACGATTGACGGTGTCTTGGAAGGCATGGACCGCAGAGAAATTGCCCGAGGAATTGAAGACGGTGGACTGTCATTCCTGCTGCTTGGGTGTGAACCACCATTAGATGTAGGTGGCGACGAACGCGGGGGTGAGGTCACACGCCCCGCCCGCTTAGACTGGACTCTGGGAGGAAACACAAACGTCAAGGAGATCTCGTCTTCATCATCTTCTACCAGCTCAGGGGTGGAGACGGAGTCGTCCACACGAGGGCGTACAGCGGGTGTCGACATCAAAGTCTCCTGAGGAGGTGTGACGCGGATCTCGGGAGGTGGTGTTACGCAGACTTCTGGAGGAGGCGTCACACAGATGATAGGCGGGGCATTGAAGGTGAATCGTATTCCACCTTCAACTTCCTCGCCCACCAAATCGCCATCGGCGTCTGAAACACCATCGTATTCGTCTTCTTCGGGTACAACATTGAGACTCCTGGATGACGTAGATTCGACCACGACACCAACATCGGAGGGAAGGAGAAAAGGTGGCAACTCGTCGTCATCAGACATGCATTGAAACGCAGATGAAAAGGCGCTCTGGTTCATTTCCTCGAAGAGAGGTGGACTCCTGTCAAAATCATCCAAGCATCCAAAAAAGCGGTCGACTTCATCGTCTTGCTTGACAGCGCTGGCAGTCTTTCCTCTGGGGAAGGTCCAGGTTTTCGAGAGGGACGCACGGGGTTGATGGGTCGGCTGGTTGAGTGTAGAAGGGCTGGCAGAATGGTTGTCCATCTCCGCTGCAGGTGCTTTGGATTTGGTGTCAAGCTCGTCCGCCGAACCAATGGACGAACCACCGGGACTGGAGAAACTGAGATCGGAATCTTCCTCGTCTTCGTATCCAGCCAAGCCGCTCTCTTCATCAGAAAATTCGACATCCTCTTCCATGACCGCATCCAAAGTGAACTCTGCCTTGGCAAAACTGTCATCCACTGATTCAACATCCGTAGTGGAGCTTTCAGAGTCGACGGACTGGAATCCAAGTCCACGGGGACGTATGCCAGCTGGTTTCGCAGGGAAAGGTGACCGCCTCCAAGACCCGTTGATCGCATGAGGAAGTTTTGGTGTGTTGAGGAGGCCAGCATCGTCCAAGAGTTTCTCGAGTTCTTTGCGGCGTGCACGCTCCTGCTCAAGGGAGCTGCGAAGACGTGTGCACTCGTCGACAGCTGCGTCGGCATCCTTGAGACGAGCATTGAGCTTCATGATCTCATCCTTCATTCCATCACGCTCACGCATGAGGACCTCATTTTCAGCCACGGATTGGGAGAGCGCAGCAGTCTTGGCTTCCACCGACTTCTCCAAGCCAGACTTTTCCACTTCCAACAAGCTGAGGTGACTGCGAGCAACCCAAGCCTCTCTCCTCTCTGACTCGATCCTCTTGGCGAGCATACTGGCCTGCTTATCCGCGTCTTCCACGCGCTGTCTCCATCCGTCAACGTCTCGCTTCAATTCGTCGCGTTCAGCTTTGAGATCTGAAATGAGCTGTAACATCTCGTCGCTGGGCTCGGAAGTCGCCCCGGAGGCGTCTGAAGCGTATGAAGGGTGACGTGAACGAGAAGCGCGGTTTTTCAAGGAGCGCTCCAGTTCAGTGATGCGAGAGAGGAGCAGGTGGTGGGATCGAAATAAAAAATGCTGGTCTGCAACGGAGAGGGGTTGTTCGACGAGGCTTTCTTGATCGCTTGCAAGTGAGAACCTGCGCTCGGTGGGGGTCATCTCGGGGGTCGGGAGAGGGAACATGTCTCGAGGGATTGAATCCGTAGAACGCTTGTAAGAAATGCTGCTACGCCCTTTTTTGTCGAGGTCGTAGGAAGCGGACGTACTGTCACTGAAAGCGTACGAGAAGCGCCTTGAGGAAGGTGTCTGGCGGACCAGAGCGATGGCGTCGTCGAGAGAGGCCGCAATCAACGGCTTTCGGGTATGTGGACGGCTTCCCGGAGTGAGAGTAGGAGTGGGGAGGTTGCCTGCAACAGCGCTCACGACGCTGCCCTGTACGAGCGACAGAGGACGAAGATTGAGACTGGCGGGACGATGTCGAGAAGTCTTTGCAGGGTAGGTGACTACCTGGGAGACTTCGCTGCGTTTCTCGATATTGGCGGGGGGTTGGCTGTCGTCCTTGTCCTTGTCCTCTTCCTCTTCTTCCTCCTCGACAAGAGTGCCAAGCTGGTCCTTTGAGGTAGATGTGGACCCAAACATCTTTCCAAACGAGTCACGCTTGGTTCCATTCAAGCCAGAGCCTGGCGGGAACGAAGGTTTGGTGGCTAGAATGGATGTCAAGCGTTGATAGAAAAGAGAGGAAGATGGTACGTACGGAACTCGAACGGATTAGTGGTATCGGATGAAGGTATATCAGGGATCTCGACTTTGGAAAAGGCAAGGTCAGGTTTTCCCTCGAGGGCCCAGAGGGCTCTGCGACGGATGGAATCCTTGTCGCCCAGGTTGATATTGTCGTCTGAATGCGCAGGGGGGAGCTCCGGGAGGGAGACGCCCATCAATTCGGCCGACTCGCGGCGGGTTGAGACGGATGAACGGCGGTGGTGGTGTGAGGCGGGGCGTGCGGAGAGAGACGCATTCGGAATCAAGGCTGGCGACTCGGTCGCGGGGGAAGGGAGGGAGATGGAGTTGTTTCGAGAGCGAGATCGACCGTGAGAGTGCCTAGCAAAGGTATGAAGGCTCTGTGGGGGCGCACCGCCGCCCATCTTGAACGAGTGGAACTGTAACAATATGAGCGAGTGCTGTGAAACAAAAGGAGACAAGTACTCTTTGTGTGGCTGCCGAGTCCGAGTCCATGATATATAGAGAAAACGAGCGTGAGGGTAATGAAAGAGAGAATGCAAGGGACGAGGAGACGAGGTCGAAGGAGAACCCGAACTTTGACTGGGCTTCAAACTCCGACATGCTCGACCCATCACACACCGTCTTCTTCCTCTGCGATGTCCAGTCCCGCTTCAGTGCGTGTTATGACCTCTTTCCTGTCCCTGCTCACAGCGATGACAAGGGGACACCATCCATGGCTTTGACGAGCTCGTCTCGACCTGCAACAAGATGCTCAAGGTAGCCAAGGTGGGCACACTCTCCGCACGACTCCACCGTGTACTACCCCCGCACAGGTCCTTGGCATACCCGTCATCGCGACGGAACAGAATCCGAGAGGTAATGATGCCCCACGCGCCGCTCCATGCGTCTCATCTCGCTTCCAGTCTTCGGAGCCACGGCACCCGAAATCGACACGCCAGCGCTGGGCGACTTGCACGTTGCGACGATCGAAAAGTTGCTCTTCTCCATGATGATCCCCGAGGTCAAGAACCTCTTGCGAGAACGTCCCCATCTCACCTCTGTCGTCCTCTTTGGCATCGAGGTCAGTCCACCCGATCTCGCTTATCTCGCGCTCACGTCGGTCCAGTCACACATTTGCGTTCTCCAAACCGCGCTCGACCTCGTCCAGGGCGGATATGACGTCCATGTCCTCGCGGACGGCGTGTCGAGTGCCAACAAGGAAGAAGTTCCCATAGCACTCGCGTACATTCGCCAAGTCGGCGGACACATCACCACGAGCGAGAGCGTCGCCTTCTTACTCCAACGTCAGACACGTCTCGTAAAGTCTGGTCATCCGTGCTAATGTCGCTTGCAGGAGAGGCTGGGACGCCACGTTTCAGGGCATTCTCCGCGGTGATCAAGGAGGAAAAGGAGAACACGGTAAAGACGTCACAAAAGCTGCTGCAGTACCGTAGTGGCCTGTAATTAATTAGTATCGTGGGAAGTACACCTTGTCCACCAACCACAATCATGTTTGGCAGTCTCTTCCGCCTCGCCATCGACGCCCTCCTCCTCAGTGCCTTCCTCGCCGGCATCAGGCGTGCCACCGGCCTCACGTACGTTTGTCGTCGCCACCGTTGCACCCGCTCACCACCTACAGACCGGCGCTATCACAAGTACCGAACAAGGACATTCGCCGTGAGTAGCATCTTTGTTCGCCAATGTTGTCTGATCAGCCACAGAACTACTCCGGACATATCTCGAGTGTGGTACGTCTCGCGCTGTACACCCTGGGGATCGCCTCACACCTCAGCAGGAGAGTATGCTTTCGACTTTGCCGTGGTCATATTTGGGGTGATCCCGCTCGTTCTACGACAAACTGGCCTGCTAATTTTCCTTGTAGCGTTCCAGTTCCTTCGAACGCAAGCAGTAGACCTGTTATTCCTTGGCTCGTTCTCCTTCTATGACACTCTTTTCGTCACAAGGACATCGTATTCGCGCCTTGTAGTATATCTTAGTGATCCATATTATGTATCGAGGGCTCATCCTAGGAAGTTGAATACAAAAAAGTGGAGCACGATGGAACCCAACGCAAAGTCGGCAAATGCCCTGTATATGCGCGTTGACGGTGTGCGATAGAGACAGACGGGAAAACACACCTCTCTGGTGACACGCCTTTGAACTCTGAGCGGTTTTCGGGGTTAACCTGTGTCCGCAGCGACGCGGTGAGAACAAACTGTCCGACCGAGCTCGCGAATCTACACCCCAGTGAGCTAGAGAATGCGACCAACGGCACTGACAGCGTACCCGGCCAAAAAGGCATTGAAAGGAAAGTTGGTGACGAGCACGCAGTACACAAATTGGAACACGCCCGAGAGCACGATAAACGTCAAGAAGGCGTCTATAAACTTGAGTCGGTCTGGCGTCTTTTGCACGTACGACTTCCACAGCGCCGACACTGTGTGCGACACGCTAGAGGGGGTCGTCGCCGGGGTTGCTTTTGCGCCAGCCATGTTGTGTGCGACGTGGAACGGGTCAAACGAAGGTATTGACCCAAAACGGAAGTCGTGAAAAAAATCAAGACTTGGCACTACACTCTTCCTCTAGTCGGTCATGCATACCCCTGGATTTCGTCTCGCCTCGTCGTCTGCACTGGCAGCCTCGCAATCGGCGAGAAAAACGTGTCGGACATCTTGGGCACTTCGGCGGCATGTGCACACGCGCAGGGAGCTCCCATACAAGATCGAGGACGGTCTCGGACACTTCATGTCTCCCCAGACCCTCCGGATGGTTGCGGTCGAGTACCAGCAAGGCCTGCTCGACCGTCTCAATGAAGAATGCCGTAGTAAGCACCTTTCGCGTACCTCCACCCGTCTTTTGCTCAACGCCGAACCCAGACGTCGAGGACAAACGCAAGTCAGTCGCGCAGCTCGTGCTCGACACGGCTCGGTCGCAAGACAGAGCCGTCACGTTCAAATACGCCAGCCACGCCCTCAACAACAGCTTCTTCCTCAACTGCTTGGTAGGCCACACTCTCAGCGACCATATTTCCGTCCCTTGACGATTTTCTAGCGACCCCCATCAGAGGACTCGGGCGAAAAGGCCATCGACGCGAGCTTTTTTGGCACCGCCATTCAGAAGCAATTCGGTGGCTTCGATTCGTTGCGCTCCCTGTTCTCTGCCGCTGTCAATGGCATGGCAGGCTCGGGATACGTCTGGTTCGTCACCGACGCGAAGAGAAATCTCGCGTTTGTGCCCACCTTTGCAGCAGGCACCCTTCTCATCCGTTCAGGTGCCGGTACGGTCGAGCCGATCACCGCACCCGTGCTCGGAGAGCAAGACCCGTCGACGCAACCAGTGCAGAGCCCCGCGGGTTCGACCCGGGTGTCGTCCTTGGAGTCGGGCACCACTTCTTCACCCTTTTCTGGCACCTCGCACGTCCCACCACAGCTAGATCCCTCGTCTCCAACACGGACGTTCCATACTTCTGTGCTGTCCCGTGACGACTACAGAACACGCACACGCTCCCTCTATGACCCCACCGCCCCGTCGCCCTCCCCACTCGGCCCACAAGACTCGCGTGACCTCACCACGCTCGGGGAGTACATCTATCCCCTGTTTTGCATCAGTGCGCACGAACACTGTTGGCTCCTTGATCACGGCATTTGGGGCAAGGAAAAGTATCTCAAAGAGTTTTGGACGGTCGTAGACTGGAATCAAGTCATCAAGCGCTTCGAGACCTTTACCACGACGGCGGTTTGAGGGGGGTGACACGGGTTTTACCATCTACGACTGGCATCTTAATTCACTCCTCACCTGAAAGTACATATACCGTCTTTAAAACGTGTTCGCCCTGTCATTGTCAATGTTATGGACAGATGGGGGAACCTGCCATCTACCACAAACGTAAACGAGACCCATGCTGAATGAATGGGACAGGCAATGTCCTACCACCTCCACTCGACAGAACCACAACCCGCTGTCCGCACGCCCTTGTACATCTTGTACGTCTCACTCGACAACCGAACTTGGTCAACCTTGAGAGACGAGAAATTGTACGAAGGGATTTCAAAGTGGATTTGAAATGCACGCGCCGGTCGTGGAATTTTCGTCCTGAAAAAGAGATGGTAAGGTTGCATCAAGCGACGACAGCGGCAGAAGCGTACTTGGAGGTCCAAGAACCACGCAGCACCCAACTACCAGACGAGTGCATATTTGGAATGTCCCAGCGGAGCGTCTCAATCGAAGATCAGGCGTGCGCCCGCATGGTGAGATAATACACGCACCTGCCTTCGTGGTTCAAACGTCCACGAACCTTCGATACCCCCAACAGAGCCGACACCAGATCCCGCACTCGAGATGGTGCATTGTGCACCCGTAGCGCCTTCGCCAAGGTAAAGCTCTATTCGAACGTTTTCCATAATCTTCATTGTCCTCGAGCTAAAGGTGACCATGAAAGTGCCTAGGATCTGCTCAGTCGTGGTGCAGGACGACATGCAGATGGTCAGCGCACCTCCAAATTCCCCCACAGTGATGTTCGGTTTCAGAGCAAGTGGTACTGGCACATTCCCAGCCAGTGCACCATGGGGTAACGCATATTGATATTCTGCGAGCACGAATTTACCATCGGGTGGGACAAACGACAGTGTCTTTTCGCGCATCCATCGTTGGAGCCTTGGGTCCGCTTGTCAAGATACCCTATGGGACCACAGAACCGATAACACTTGCCGTACGCAGGGATGAAAAGCACATTCGGTCATGACGTTTGGATTCGAAAAACTCAGCAGCAAGTCCGGCATGCCTGTCATCATCTTGGTTGCGAGCGCTACGAGTGGAGAAACGTGCGCGCCTACCGGTCAACCTGGTATTGGTTTCGATCTTGCCATACACGTTGCTCGTGAGTGTTGCCCCGTTACTGACGAGTTTAGGACCATCTCTAGTGGACATCATGATAGCGACTTACCGTCCGACGATGGCTCGCAGTTCCTCGTTGACGTCGAATAGGATTTCATTGTGATTGTGTCGAACGCCAAGTTTTCGCCATGGTATGGGAGATGCAAAGGCACCGGATGGGGCATTGGATGTAACGGAACCTAAGTGGTAGATCAGCGGTTATTGGAGTGTCAATGACGCTTCCGCGCACCTCCAGGACGAGTTGGGCCTGTCGACGTGGCTGTTGGAAGCGACGCCAAGAGTTTCGAGAGGAGGGACGGAGGGAGAACGATATCACGCAGTGCGTTTGGAGATGTCGTAAGAGGATAGCCAGAAGAATCCAGCGTTTCTTCGAGGAGCTATTCGAGTTAGACCTGAAGGGATAGTAAACTCCGATGGAATGAGATCATACCTGATATACGACGTCGAAATTATCTTTAAGGGTGGCCGCACTTACCGTACCGAAATAATCGTGCAGGATATCGCTGAATGCTTGCAAGAATGCGAATGCAATCAGAGGATCGGCTACAAGGCAGAGGATTTTGGGGTAAGGAGAAATGGCTAAATTGTAGGACCCTCACCATCGCCAGAGACACTCGCAATCAAGCGCAGCTCTCCCATTTCGACATGGCAGCATGCACTTCCACCTGAAAAGTCGCCAACCCCCGGGGGCACATAAACGACGGGATCCACACTGTCAGTGCGGGACGCTTTGGAGAGCTCGTTGTTTAACGCGTCGATGTGGAGCAATGGATACGCTGGTGGAAAAGAGGTGTAGCCAGACTGGATGACGGGTTGGCTGCATGGCGCTGAGTGAGTCGTAGAGTTGCAGACTCGAGACACCCACCCTGATGTGTCGAGAATGATCAAACCATCGATGGCCATGTCTAGAATCTAGTGCGTATTAAGAGACAACTTCCTGGTGGTTAGGTGATGGACTCGGGATGGAGTGGTGCATTCACGACATGCAATATAAATATCCAACAGACATAAACTCTAGGATTCTCGGCAATCGATCGTCATTAAAATATGAAACATCCACTGGGCACAAGTATTTTGATTCCACACAGATCCTTCTAGACATACTTTCCAAAGAAAGGTATCAATGACTGAGCGAGGGTATAGCTGAAGACCAGCTTCGGACCAACGACAAGAATCTGTTACACGGCGCGAGTGGAAGCGTGACGAGTCAGCCAGATACCACTGCACGCAACCTGACGCACCTTTGGTGTCAAACCCTTGAAGAACGCTGAGGCGCCCTCGTTGCGAACCAAGTCCCGTACGACCGTCCACCCAGATACTTTTTGCTCAAAGTTGGCATTTTGGATGCGCGTTTTGACAGTATCAAGTGGCGCAGCGACCGTGATGGAGGCGACCGCACCGGCGATGGAGGCGATAAAGTTTTGGGTCCAGGTAGCCTGAGAATAATCTGTGACACCAAGCATGTACTCCTTTGTGAGAGCTGATCCACCAAAGAGCTAGAGAGCGAATAGTGAGTAAAGCAAAAACGAGGATGAAGGGGCATACTGCAAATGAGCCCGGAGCATTGCGGGTGACTGTCCAGCCCCAGCCGCGATAGAGGGTGGTACCCTCCTCCATGAATATCCGGAGGACACCACGCCCGCGGAATGCCTCCGGATTTACTTGGCGTTTAATTTTGAGTGCATCGAGAGGGAGGAGGACCTAGGTATCGAAAGAAATAACAGGGTGAGGACGTATAAACCGATGCCGAGTTGTGAAAGGCATACCACTTCGCCTATTCCTGTCAAGCTGTATCACAGGACGTCATTCCCATGGTCAAGAATAGTGCAAAGTGACGCCACGACGTACCTTCCAGCGCAGGCCTGCATCATCATCTTTCCATTCCGCTCGCCAAACGAACTCGTGAAATGGTCCTTGTAATTCCGCGAGAGGATGTCGTTAAACCATGGCTGGCCACCGAACTTGTATATGCGTTGGGCGACCTTGTATCCAGCTGCATAGCCAAGGCCAGGGAAGAGGGAGAAAAATTTGCGACCGACAGAGGCCGTGGCGTAATCGCGGAAGATGATACTGTTGAGCGCTGAGAACGAGACCTGGGTGAGCGTGTCAGGTGGGGAATGGATGGGATGGAGGAGTAGGAGTGGGGCATGACCTTGGCCTTGTTGCTCATGAGCCGCTTCGCAACTGTGTCCACCGGATGAAAGACTAGAAGCTCGGCGACACCTGCATGTGCGGTCAATTGCTGCACGTCTGCTCGGACATGCAAGTGCCTCACCGGATGCACCTGAGCCAAGGACACGCGCTGTGCCCGACTCTTTTCCCTTTCCAGCATGCGAAGGCGACATTGTTCACTCGGACAAAGGACGAGGGGAAGGGGAAGGGCTACTTGAATCAAAAATTCTACAGGACGAACACAGGAGTTATGTAACTTTGCTTCACCCGTTTTTGGAAGGTGTCCTCCTGCCTACAGGATCCTCCATTCTTTGAGACGAAGTACTACTGGCCCAGTCACAAGATGAGAAAATCCGATAGAGATGACGTCGATTACCTAAAACAGACATACCCCCGCAAGTGCCAGAGCCAGTGCAGTTACCCCCTTGGGTGTGGAGAGGCAATGTTTTTGAAAATATTACCTTGAAAGAAATGTTTATCTGATTTTTTCCACAATATCCCGGGCATACCCGTGATAGTCCCTCTCATGCAACCCGAGTAACACCACTCTCCTCTCTCCCAGACGCCATGGTACACACATCTGCATTGTATTCACAGTCCCAACAGGACGTCCTAGATACCATTCGCACGCAGTTCACCTTATCGGACGACACCCTCTTAAACATTACAACGACTTTCCTGCGCGAGGCTGCCGAGGGACTCGCTAGCTATGGTCAATCCATGGCGATGATGTAGGCACTCGTCATCACTGCCGACCACACTCCCACTAACATCCCCAGTCCGACGTTCGTCAACTCAGTCCCCGATGGTTCCGAGACCGGGTATGCCTCGCTTATCTCTCCCGTACCGTCATCGCTCATGCAGACCGACAGCACCTTTCTGGCCCTTGATCTGGGTGGTACTAACCTGTACGTCAACACTCAAACTTCTATCCATTTTGCTGCATGAAAACGTAGTCGTGTATGCGAGGTAACATTACATGGCAACAAGTCTTTCTCGCTCCGCCAGCAGAAGTACAAGGTCTCCGAGGCATTAAAGACGGGAGAGGTCACCACACTTTTTGGTATGCGCATTTACCATTTTTTTGCCACACCTGTGACGAGTCGTTTCAAGATTATCTCGCCGACTCTGTTGATACTTTCCTCACCGACTCCGGCTCTCCCTCCACTGACATCCCATCGTCCCTTGCTCCCAATGGATCCAACAACGCCATCCTTCAAGATAACTCTTATTCGTCACATATTCCTCTTGCTCTCACCTTCTCCTTCCCCGTAGAACAAACTGCTCTCGATTCTGGCACGCTCCTCACTTGGACAAAAGGCTTCTCAGCCAAAAATGCCACCGGAAAGGACGTCGTCAAGCTTCTCCAGGATGCGTTTGACAGGAAACATATTCATGTGAAATGCGTTGCGCTCGTGAACGATGTCAGTATCCGTTTCGTGCTTTACGTGATTGTCTTGACCGAGATAACGATGTTTGCAGACTGTTGGTGCCCTCTTATCACGTGCATACACGTCAGGAGGCTGTATTCTTGGCGCTATTTTTGGTACCGGGACCAACGGCGCGTACGTCGAGGAGGTAGCCAATATCACAAAGCTCGGAAATGCCCCAGCGGCCGTAGAGGGTGGTTATATGATCGTCAATACCGAATGGGGTGCTTTCAATAACACGGTATGTCCTTCCCATCTAGTATACGAGATTGTCCAGATCATGATCGGTTCGATACATCAGCGGTCCGCCCTCCCGACGACACCATATGATAACAAGCTTGATCGTGAATCCATCAACCCGCGCTTTCAAGCATTCGAGAAATTCATTTCGGGAATGTATCTCGGAGAAGTTGCACGAAACATTATTCTCACCCTTATAGACGCTTCTCCAAAATCGCTGCTTTTCGGAGGAAATTCCACCCCGTGCCTGAATAAACAATGGGGGCTTGATACAGCGGTATTGAGCGAGATCGAGGAAGCATGGCAGGGAATTGGGAGATTTGCTTCTGGTCAGGCTGGCATCTCTGGGGTTTCTGACGAAGGAAAGTCGAAACACGTACGGGACGTCGTTGTTCAGCGTCTCGGATTCGCCGATCCCTCCGTGGTCTCGCTAGTGGATGCGGACATTGTCCGGCAAATCTGTGGGATCGTCGTTACACGGGCAGCACGTCTGAGCGCTTGTGCCGTCGCTGCAATCTTGGTGCAAACCGGCCGTGCCTGCTGCACCGGGGGCGATGCACTGGCCACTCCTTTGCGAGATGAGGGAAAGAGAATTGGTGTTGGCGTAGATGGAAGGTTCGTCATTCTGACCGTGCCCATGATCGAGACTGACAGAGTGCTTTCAACCCAGTTTGGTCGAATTCTATCCTCGCTTCGAGTCTACGATGCGTGAAACACTGCGTGCGCTGGTCGGTTCAGAGGTCGAGAGCCGTGTGGACCTTGGTCTGGCGAAAGACGGTAGCGGCGCTGGAGGTACGCCCGTCTAGGTCGCGCTCCCACACATCTGACGATCGGTTCCCTGTAGCCGCATTGTGTGCGCTGGTTGCCCACAAGCAGAACGTGGCCAAGCAGGTACAGGGCGCATACAGTCATGACATCGTAGCCGGACCACCCCAGATCCGGTCCGTCGAAAATTACGCCTACCTCACCTCACTGTCGTGATGATGTCATGCGACGGAATCAACTAACAAGAAGCATGTTGTGTGTATGTACGTATTGACATCCAGAGCGTGTATTTCCTCGGATTGCATTAGACGCCTGAATGATTGTATTTGGATACATTGTCGTCCCCGAGGAAGACCTACTACAGGTGGATGATACGTAACCATCTTGCCACACTGTTTCATCGCGGCGGTGGGTCACATCATCGTCATCATTCACATCAACTCTCGCACAAGCATGAGGGACGGAAAGAAATCAGGTTACTTGGTTGTAAGATGTATGGATATTACTCGTACATAGTGTACACGTCTTTTTCGTGTTAAACCTCGTGTAGAATCCAAGAGCATGCGAACACATAGCATGGCAGTGGAGAAAGCGAAGGATGAACATATAGTCTCACGCGAGCGTCGTCCTCTGCATCATCTATACATGCGGGTGGGAGAGTCGTGCTAGGTAGTGTTTTCCAACACTTCGTGGGAGGCCCAAGTAACGATACAGTGGTATGGCGGAGGCGATGAGGTGAGATTACAGGCATGAGCGAAGCCAGCACGAAGATAGCGTATTTCGTGTAAAGACATCCATCTCAGCTTGTGAGTGTAATATAGCAGTCCTAGATGGATGGATCAATTAAAATCAGTGCTTTATCTGCTCTGCAAGCGACTCACCGACAATGATGCGCGCGAGGACCATCATGGCAACTCAACACCAAACTGCTGTGAGCGACTCAGTAGCCGTAAGACGCTCGCGCGGTGGTTGCACCGCCAGCAGCTCCACCCTTGGGTGCCATGTTCATGCTCATGCTAACAGGCTGTCCATTGGACACAACGCCGTTGGATGGCACGACGCCAGGACCCACTGTTGGGCCCCCCGGACCAATCACAGTGTTGCCGACGAGCGCCGAGAGGCGAGAAATTTCTTCTCGCGAGGACACAAGCGCGGACGTGAGCCGCTCGTTTTCTGTCGTGAGATATTCGACTTTGGCTTGGAGGGAAGCTAGCCATGCCTTCTTCCGTTGACGACATTTTAGTGCAGCTGGATAGATATAAGAACCCTAGACAGTGGGCAAGTGAATGAGAACTCGAACCTTGTCTGTTGCGTTCCAGAAAGTTTCTGCGTTTCTCCTCTTCAGTCTCTGGCTTTCTTTGTTTGGTCTTGACAACGCCGTTTCCAGTCTGCTGATGGTTCTGATGTTGGATTGTGTCCTCCTCTTCTTCCTCTTCCTCTTCCTCCTCCTCTTCCTCCTCCGAGTCTCGACCCCTACCAGTGCTCACGCTATTCACAGTGTTTGCCCGTGTACGCTTCGTCTGAGCGGTCGGGGGCGCTGCGGCCCGTGTGGCAGGGGGAGGGCTGCCTGTGTCGTAAGACTTGCGCTTGGTCCCTCTACGGCCATTCACAGGCACAGCTGTGGCGCCGTTGGCACGTGCCTGTGCTTCCTCACGTTTCGTGAGTTCCTGGTGGGCTTGTGATAGCAAATACAAGCCATTTGCGGCAGTGCTTGCTGCATTGTTGGAGCTGATGTAAGTAGCATCATTATCTTGATTCGCTGTGACAGAGGTGGAGAGGTGAGAGCTCGTGGCGGGGGCATGTGTAGCGGAAGCGTATTGGTTAGAGGAGTTACCAAGTACGCCATGTATTGCCGAGAGCGTATTTGGTGTGATAGCAGCGTTTGCTGAGGCAGAACCACCGTTGTTCATGAGGGCAAGGAACGCAGCCGTGTTTGGGGAGGGAGGGGGGAAAGACACTGGCCCACCGACGAGGGGGGTTAAACCAGTTCCTGGAGTGAGACCTGTGCGGGGAGTGAGACCGGTTCGGGGGGTGAGACCGGTACGAAACGAGGCGGGGTCAAAGGGCAAATGGGGGGCGGTGTCGGAGCCCTGCTGGGGACCGGCGAGCATGGCGGGGGAAAGCGGGCCGGCACGGAGAGAGTTGGCGAGAGATGTGGAAAATTGCCAGTTGTAACTCTGATCTGAAGGGGAAGCGATTGCAGCGACGGGGGGGAGGACGGTGCGCGGGGAGGAACGACCGGCATCGTTCTTTGGGTGAGAGATGGAAGATGCCGAGGGGGGTCTGTCAGGTTGTGAGGCACGGGAAGAGTGGTTGGAGGCGGGGCTGGCGGAGTCCCGGCGGGATGCAGAAGTGTGCCGAATATGTGAGGGGCGGGAGAAGGACTGCTCGAAAGGATTTGGCTCTAAATCAAAGTCAGAGCGAGTCTGCCGGAGGGATTGCCGGTGAGGATGCTGCTGCTGCTCGGCCGAGGGGGACTCGGCGTTCTTGGTTGGAGTGGAAGGCATGATGACGACGAGTGACGCACGACCTTGAGTGACGACACAGCCTGCTGTCGGGCACACATTTAGTTCAGCTCGGACTCGCTCGGGATCGCAGATACTTGCGTTTCGGTCAACACTATGCTCGAATTTCGTGGGCACTGCTGGCTCTTCGCTGGCCCGTGCGCAATCGCTTGTTTTCCGAGTAGAGGGTTGCGAGAAGGAATGACGACGTCTGACGTAGTCGTGTTATATTCGACTTCAAGCGGAGTTCAAATGGCCTCGAGTTTGCCTTCTTTTTCCTATCGCAGATCCGATATTGATCTGATGCACGTCATACCCCCTTCTCTTCCACGCTCCTTAATCCCCCGCACACCCCACTGCCTTCCCCGTCCTCTTCCTCCTCTCCCTGCCATCACAAAACCTTACATCTACCTCGTAGTACCCCGCACTAATACGTAGCTACGAACCCACGTCCATAATTCCTGTGTAATTCACTTCATCGACCCTAGCGACGACGCCTCACGACCACCCCATTGCCAGCTAACCTAATACGGATACGCGGGCATACCTTGCTCTGCCCCAGCAACCCCTTCCCTCTCCGCATGCTCGTCCAGGTATCTCAGCAAAATGTCCCGATACATCTTGCGCCCTTTATAAATCGCGACGTCATCCGGCCAACTCCGAATCGCGCTTGCCAGTCGCCCTGCCACGCCTCGTTCCCGTGCGAGCTCCTCCACCTTGAACAGATACGTACGTATCCCGAAAATAATTGCCCCTGTTCGTGGGAGTCGCCGCAACGTCTGTCGCTCGCTGCGCACGCGCAGTGTGGCTGGCTCGAGGTACGCAGCCGGTTCAGCGCTATGTCCGTGCCCATGAACAAATTCATCCTCGGGTCCGTTCGTCGACTCTGACCACCCCAACTCCTCTGGATCAACATCCAACATCGTCTCCGAGTCCCCACTCGGATTTTCCCCGGGCTTGACGACCTGGATAAAATAATTATTCCGTATCACTGGCTTATCTAAAGGCATGCGTCTGAAGAACCGCTCCATGCTCATTTCGAGCTTCTCCCTGACTGAGATAGCAACCGAGCGAATGAGCCGATTATAAGTTTATATCACCATTATTGGAAACACTCACACTGGGGCACGTTCCCCGACATATGGATCTCATCCAGTGGCATCCCAATTTTGTCGTCCATGCGCCAGAACCCTACATTACGTTGCAAGGATAGTATCAGTGATGCCCACCCAAGTGCGCATTTTACCACCAACCTGGGGTGCATATTGACCCAGCCTGGAAGTAGTACTTCCCGTCCGATCCTATGCCGTGCCGGAGTAAGCACCGCGACAAATATGAGTGCCACGCGGAAGGAGAGCGGCGAATCACCTTCAATCATGATGGCGATGTCTTCTTGAACCCTGCCACCGTCTTCACCAACATGTTGTGATATACGCAGGAAATGGCTCACAGTCCAGTTACAATCTTCATAGCTTCTTGCCCCATGTTCACACCTTGAAGAGTGTCTAATATGCTCAGGTCAAATTTGGCACCGGTTTCGTTGACTTCGATGGAGCGAATCGGCATCCGTCCGTCCCACGAGAGCGGAATTCCACCAAGGGAAGGAATAGAAGGAGAAGAAGAAGAAGAAGAAGAAGACGAGATCCGGGTAACGCGGAAGGACGTCGGATACCGTCGAGAGAGATATTCTGCAAGCTCGTACACCAATTCTTTTGCTATACGGAAATTAACTGAATATCTGTCCAAACTGGTGATGGGGATCCACATACCCGCCTCCGCTCCTCCCGACACCTTGACGATACCGTCTTCACGTAAAGGTAATACCCGTACAACATTCCTTCCGCGGGTTCGAAGTCTGTAACTGCGGATGCGCTGGTAAACCGGGTAGGTGGAGTCGAGCTCAATCCATTCACTCCAAGGCATGGTACGAATGCCCATTGTCACACTGCCAGATCATGGTTAGACCGCTTCACCTAACCAAGTGCAAATTGCGTGGAGGGGGACAGGTCGTGAAAAGCCCGGGGAACTCACTGATATTCACCCCACCGAAATGGACGATATGGAACAGGCTTCATATCCTTGAGCTCGAACGCACAAGGGGAGACCTCTGGATAGTCGAAACGCTGTGGAGTCCATTCTAGATTGAAATATCCAGTGAGTACTCAATTCCAGACGAAGATGACCAGCGTGACCTCCATGCTCGCGATTTTTGTTCTCAGCATCAGCTTTGGTGGCATCCGGTTTGAGGAGAGTGGTGTTACTGGGCTTAGAACGCGCCTTGGTCCACGTCCACTTTAAAACCCTCAGAGCTACCAATAGTACGAGGCCGTGGAGTGTGGAGTGGAGTAGTGTCCGAGATATTGGCACAGGTACGTCATTGGGGCCAGGAGGAACGACGTCTTGCCAAATGCTGTGTAGGCTGGCCGCGGACATTAGCTGCTCAAACCAGCGTTCCAGCACCATTGATGAGAGTAAAGGACGTTGGGACTTTGCGGAAGCTTTGGGTGAGAACAATGTATGCGCTACTCATGAGAGAGATAAGGCTTTCTGTGCTTTGTGGCAACGTGTTGGTGTCATCTGATGACCATTTCGAAGCCTGTCCCAATTATAGTATGTGCTGACGTAGTTGCATAATAACCAGTTCAAGTCACTTGCGCCTCCTTCTGTAGTGCCGTCGGACTACTCTGGGACACCTCAACCGGGTTGATCGATAGTAAATCAAGCAAAAGTAGGGATTCGAGCGATACCTCCCCATCAGTAAGCCAATCCAAGCCCGAGAATGCAAAATCCGCAACATCGTCGCCCTCCTCGTCTGTCGATCGAGTTATATTCGTCGTTATGGGCAGGATCTACATCCTGAAGGCCACCGTAGTGCTTCGGACAAGGTCAGTGTCGACATCGCGAGACTTGACGACAGGTCGGTAGGACACTTTCAGTTCACGCGCCCTATTTCCGAGTCCCTGCCCGAGATTTGAGCAACTCGGGCAATGCGAGGCAGCGAGAGTGCCAAGCCAAACAAAATCTGAGACTGACCTTGCGTCCATTGCCACGGTATCATTGGCCGATCTGGATCATATTGATCAACATTTGTGGGTTTTGATTTGCATGCAACGGGCTGTTGAACCAGGTGAGTGCTAATCCGGTGCGTTCATTAGGAATCGAGTTAACGAGGATCGCGAATATCTTCGTCGTAAGAATATCCTTGAGCAGTTTCGAGTTGCCATTCAACGTTCCAATCATGGACAGCCATCCATATGAGTGGTGAGAGATACTTCAATCGTGCCTACATGGCGGAGTTCTCGCGGTACGTGGCCATTGACCTTGTCCGAGGTTGAAGATGTCTGATTAGAAGTAGATCGACAACGGCCAAGATCAGAGCTAGATAAGATTTGATAGCCCATAGTTCGTGTCTTCCACCCAAAGACTGTCTTGAATAACTTGAAGGCACCTATTTCCGTGCCAGTTTGGTCGAGAAGTTCTTCATTGATTTGGAAGGACATAAAGCTGAAATACTTGGACTGCAACACTGGTGAGTCCTCAACTGGCAAGTCCTCGGGTAAATCTTGAAGTAGTGTGCGTAGATAAGCGAGAAATTTAGAGAACTTGGGAATGCCGACTTGTGTCGGCAGCTTGAAGACTATTAACATACTAAAAAGGAAGGAGTTTCCCTGGTGAAACACCCGGAGAAACCAGTTATAGTGGAGATTGGTTGGACCATATAATAACTCACCCAGCGTACTACTATTCGCAAGTCAGTCCTTTAGCTTTTTGCTATTTTCCTTCTTGTTTTTACTCTCTCTTCCAGTGATTTCCGCAGGCTTCCTCACCACGTGCATTGTCCTTGCTCAGAAAGACAGCGCAGGATCACCTGTCCTCCCTACCACCGTGGTAGGAAACCTTGATTTCACCAAGGACGTTGCAGACGACACTCTCCATCCTTCGCTCCTGGAATCCGACCCCAATTTCGAGGCTCGTTTTTACTATTATGGCTTGCCCTCCAGCCACCATACAGGGCCCCATAGAAGAGGCGCAGCGTGTGCCGAAGGAGGCTGGGCCAATCTGCAAACACCCGATCGCAGACGTGTGGGGTGAACTTGGCCCACAAGTCCCTGAGTACCTCGATTTCGTCATTGTCAAGTGGACGACTATCGATGTTACCCGCTTCGCCGAGGTCGGAAAGGACGCCGGTCCCGTTTTTCTTTGGGTAGGTGTTCAGCCCGGGCCTCTCTCTCGCGAGGTCGCCGAGGTCGTGGCCGTCGGTTGCAAGGAACTTCTTGAGGACTCTGCGATCACTGATGTCGAGGTCGCGTTCCGGGAGTCGCTCTTCACCCGATCGGCCGGCCCGCAGCTCTTAAATCACGTCTTCTCCATGCACGCAACCGCAGACGTACGCAGTCCACTCACTCCCGCACTCGGTTTGCAGATCGCTGCTCGAGCCACTCCTCGCTTTGAGGGCACCGGGGGTATCTACATCTGCGAAGGCGGCGAAAGCAAGAGGGTCTTCGTCCTTACGCCCCGGCATGTCGTTATCCCGCCGAACGCAGGGCATAACGAGCTCTACGGCCGTACGAAAGCCAGCCAGCCTCGTCGTGATGTCCTCCTCGGCAGCAAAGCGTCCCAGGACGTGCTTGAGTCCAACATGGCCAGGATCGGGCACCAGGTTGTTTCGATCAATCATTATAAAGATGAGATTGAGAGTTTGGGGAGGTCAAAGTCGAGGCGCGGAAGAAGTTTGAGGACCTATTGCGGGAGACGGACCAGGCGATCACCACCCTAGACGAGTTCCACGGTGAGGTCACGAAGAACTGGAGCGCAGAGGGCCAGCGCGTCCTGGGTCACCTCGCCCACTCCCCTCCTATTTCCGTCGGTACCGGCTCCAGACGCTTCACCGAGGACTGGACTCTCATCGAGCTCCACGACGAGAAGATCGACCAGAAGGCCTTTAAGGGCAAGTGATCGATTTAGGTATGTTTCGACCTATCTCACTAAGGTCGTCTAGTCTAATTATTATATCCAAGTACAAAGATTTCGGTCGTCGACTTTACATTGAAGGTGTACCCCCACCCCACGGCCCGCACCTCCTTCAAATATCCGCCTGGTCGCCTCTTGCAGCTTCGGGACGTCACCAAGGAAAACGAGCTGCGCCACCCGACAACGCTCGACGCGAACGGCGAAGAGTGTCCCTTAGTTGTCAAGAATGGTAGGAGCACCGACGTGACCATCGGTCGCGCTACCGGTATCATGTCTTTCGTCCGCGAATACTTCGAGGACGACACTCGAGACGTCCATGGAGCTGGCCATCTACCCATACGGTAACAAGGACGGCGCCTTCTCCGCCCCAGGTGATTCCGGCTCCATCATCGCTGACGGCAAGGGAAGTATCGCCGGCCTCCTCACCGGTGGTACCGGCAAGACAGGTTCCACCGACGTCACGTACGCAACGCCCTTCTACAGGCTCTTTGAGGAGCGTATCAAGGCGCACTTTCCTGACGCCTACCTCTACCCGGTCACGGGCTAGGCGTCGCAATATCAACCTATTGTGGGCGCTGGCGAAGCGGTCGGTGGTGGAGGCGTCTCGTCCCTTCTTCTCGCTTCCGCTTCTGTGACTTCTACTCCTTTATCTATGGGCTAGTCGTCAGTGCAGATAGGTGCATTGACTGGTGGACTGTTGTTTAGGTTCATCTCTTTCTTTCTCTCTCATCTTTTCATATGACTGATGACCTTGATGTTTAGGCCCTGGACTCATATATAGGGAAGGCTTCCCTGTCAAATACGTCTGCCACCTTGGGGTCAAGAAAACGCCCATTTACACTGTGCTAGCATTGTATGTCCAAATGATATTGTACTGCACTCAATGGTGTTAATCAACTGTATTTGGCTTTGGCCAAGTATGGCTTGTACACTTTGCTACACTGGTACAATACTTATGTTCACTAGGGATGGTGTCACTGACAGAGATTTTCAGTTTCATATTTTCCTGTAGTCCATGGGAATCCTCATTGCTGAATTTTATTGTTTGACTAGCTCAATAATGATAAATTTGACTTTGTGTATATGATATGCTGTCCTGGCTGAGCCCAAGGATTGGAATAGCCAACCTGCCACATTGGAAAGTACAACATACTTGCTGGCCAGTACTGTTAACACTCCAATGAGCAGTGTCAATGCCCTGGAAGTAAGGGATTTTGATCATTACATCTTTTCCTACAACAATGACTTCTATCTGTTGGGCTGTGCAAGTAGGGACACTTGCCAGATAGAGAGTCCCCTCAAGCAGAAAGAATTGTGGGATGTCCTGAAATATAATATAATGGCCAGTACAAACATCTTACATTGAAGGAAAATCTGAATGGTCATGGCAAGTGCATATCAGAGACTTGAAGCATCTTATCCAATCCAATGAAAGCAAAGGCGGATATCATGGTAAAACGATCAAAAAAGAAACGAAAAAAGACCGCAACACCAGCGGCACGCAGAAAAATGAACCGCCCACCGCCCTGCAATCGACCGTTGCTCGTGCACTTTTATCTATGGCTCGGGTTGCATCGACGGCGGTAGCGAATCAATAACCTTCGGATGACATGGTGAGTCGAAACTGACCGCGTGAGGGTTGATTGAAACCAGATCGTTCGGTGCCATGGGATCAATTCGGTCAAGGAGCTTATTGTGAGGGTTAATGGCAACGAGGGATTTTTCTTGCAAACGAGGTAGAGATTTATGAGAATATCGCTGCTGATTATGACATGGATGTTGCGCTACCTCAGCGATATTTAAATAATTTAAATCATAATAAATATTGATGCATCGGCAGCTCCCGGCAACACACCCTTCCATTCTCCAAGACTTGCAATTCCGAGCCATCCGTACGAGCAACTCCATTACTTTTGTTACACTAAGTTTACCCACTCTTATCAGGTCATGGCATCCAAAGCAGCCGTTGCCGCAGTTGTGAGTTTACAGTTGTGTTTTTCATCTTCCTGTCAACTAAATCCCGCGAACAGGATTTTGCCCGAGTGTATACAACATTGGGACTGGGGAAAGGTTAGCACCCTCATACGAGATGCGCTGCGGACGCTCACCGTCACCGCTACAGAGACAATTGCTGCTCTCCAGGCGTTCAGAAAGCGGCACGGTGATGCTCAGCGTATCCATGCACAATACACCTCTCAACCAACTACCGTCGACTTTGCTCACTATCGCTCTGTCCTAAGAAATACTGCGATTGTCGATGAGGCTGAGAAGCTATTGAAGGATTTCAAGCCTGTTACATACGACGTCAATGCACATATCAAGGCAATTGAGACATTTGAGGCCAAAGCGGTCAGTCGTCGTAATTCCGCTAATTGTTCAGTCACCTCACGTTTGATATATCTTAGGTCGAGAAAGCCAAAGAGACCGCACAAAAAATCGATGTCGAGTTGAAAGACCTCCAAGCTACTCTCGCCAACATTGAAGAGGCACGTCCCTTCGAGGACTTGACTGTAGGTTTCACGCGTTGTCAATTCGCTTGTATCTAATTCCTATTCCGTAGGTATCCGACTTTGAAGATTCTCACCCACGGTTGGCGGAAACTGTTGATACCATGGTGAAGAAGGGCAAATTCAGTGTGCCAGGTAAACTCACTTACGCGTGTACGTTGAACACCGCTAATATGTTTCATAGGCTACAAAGAGAAGTTCGGCGACCTCTCCCTTGTGTAGATCTTTATGTATATCCCTCCAATAGAATCCATCGTTTACTAGAACGTCGTTGTCTCTGGGAATGCTATTGCCGCGAATTTCCGGTTTAGACGTACTGATTAAGCGAGGTGTGGTTTCTGTGCGTACCACTTGCGCTCCGTGGTGTCAAAGCAGCGACAAAGCGGACACGCTTTTTCTTTGCGTTCCACGACGACCCAATCGACCACGCATTGCCATTGTCCTCGTCACGATATATAATGGCTTCACGACCCCCCTCTCCTTCAAGAGGGGAGAATTCCACAGGCATGGGCTACTTCTCTACATCCTTCGAACGATTTCTCCGCGACGATATCTCGGATTGGACTGGAGCATTTACTTTGTTAGGTGTGTATAATGTTCTTTCTTTTCATAGTGCTCACTAACGTGCCTGCGTAGATACTATGGAGACATATTTTGATTCCCGCTTGGATCTACTTCAGAGGCAAATCCAAAAACACAGCGATAGGCTCAAGACGAAAGCTGAGGAAGCACTCAAGAAACGTGCACAGTCTGGCGATGTGTTAGCGGAGAACCTCGACCGCGAAATCAAAAACTTCAAATTGAAGGTGCTTTCCGACTCGCTAGTACATATGTAAGCCATTGCTCACTCGCGTATACAGGTTTCCGCGCGTATGCAATCATTGGTGTCATCGTGGCATTCCGCGAAAGTAGTTCGAACGCGTGACAAAGTTTCGTTCTTCTTTGGTGTGATGTCGCTGTTGGTGTCGGCGCTTTTGTTTGGGATGGCCCCAGAGTACGAAGCCCTTGTTACTCACGACTAAAGATGCTGACAACACGCGTTTTAGGTGGGTCCACGTTGCATATACCGTTCAAGCGTTGTATCTGCTCCCTCTTCGCGCTTATATCTACAAGAAGCGCCTCTGGCATTACTTTCTCTTCGACCTCTGCTATTACGTTACAATCCTCAACTTCATTTACATCTGGCTCCTTCCTTCTAATCCGGCGTTGTTCATGGCATGCTACTGCCTCTCTCATGGCTCCCTTGCGAGTGCAGTCATAACGTGGAGAAACAGCCTCGTGTTTCATGACTCCGATAAAGTGACATCGTTGTTCATTCATATCTATGCCCCGTTCACGTTCACTGTGATACGGTGAGTCGTCAACAAACATACTTTAGGGGTTGACAATGACCTCGGTATAGACATTTCTATCCTGCGGCAGAACAACGTTTCCCTGCACTGGCGGCGTTGCCTTACTTGAATCCTGGACGTGCGGTGTTTATCAGTGGCGCTATTTGTGAGTTGATATGTTGAATTTCCGACGTATCATCCTTGACTTCCTGATAGACCTTATTTGGCAACTGTTGTACTGGAAGGTGGCACGCCACTAAACTTGTCGTTGAATATGAACTGAAATTCGACATTTACAGTTTGTATACGTAGACCGCCGTACGAAGATCGAGTCTGGAGAAAGGACTACGTCCTTTTCATTCCTTCTCAACGACAAGCGTGGCGCAATTGGGCGTGCACTTGATAGGACACGTCCAGAAAAGCGTGAAGCATATTTCATGACTGGTCAGTTCCGTAAGTATCATTTTCTTTCCCACAAGTGGTCGTATACTAATACGGTATGACTTAGTGTATTCCATTCTGACGGAGCTGCCGGCGGTGTACCTGCTGTACGACAGCCCCCGATGGAGTGGTGCCTTTTTGATTTTAATCTTTGCTGTGAGTGTGTGGAATGGCGGAGGATTCTACATCGAAGTCTTTGGTCGCAAGTGTGTACAGCCCCACCGCTCATTTCCTTCTTTGTAGACTGACTTTAAATGCTCCAACAGATTTGAACGTGAATTGGAGGCGTTGCGCAAGGAGCTTGCCGAAAATAACAATCGCTTTGGGCGCTCTAGTCCTCCACTGACGGACGCGGAATCAGTTGCAAACACACCCTTTATAGACAGCAAGGCACTGCCCCCCATTGATGACTCCCTTGGGATCGATAACAATGCTCCAGAAGAGAAGAAGGATCAATAACCCTTCGGCTGCTACCGACTGCTACATATAGAGCAATATTATTGAGGCCTTAATGATACTTTTTGATATCATTTTTACGTTTGGTACGATGTAGTATTAGGAATGTAACTCTATGTCCTCGCTGTTTCTATATGGATATCCGGAGGCGTGGCCGTAAAGCTCTCCCAACGTATGCCACTGGTAACCCATCCAGCGAAAGTGCATCCATCCCCTAGAAGGCGTGCTTTGGCCGCGTGGTAATGTGAAATGCTTTGCTTCACTTGGAAGTATGTACATGCGTTCGTAGGATACGGCGGACGACCAGAAGACTGACCGTCCGAGTCGCCACGGAGGAACTTGGTATCGCAGTAGAGTTTGAATAAGGACGACTTTGAGAGCTGTGGTCTACCCCATGTGTGCGAGACAGGCAAATAATCGGATATACGCCAGACCTACCTAAACATTGTCTTGAAGCGGTGCTTTGGAGGAACACCTCGTTTAAGGCCGTTGATCAATACCTCGCGCGGAACGGATGAATCCGCAATCCAGCATAGCGCTAGCATAACATGTCATATCAGTAAAAAATTGAAATAGATATTGAATCACCGTTACACTCGTTGAACGACCGGGCTGCTCCAGACGCGGAGACCGATAATTTGGAAAACTTGAATGGAATCGGCGTAAAAACGACCTGTGGCTGATGCACGTGGAATGGAGGCGGCAAGGCTAACATCGTCGAGACTCGATGGATGTTGTATCAAAATCCAAGTGAGACGTTACCTGAGACGTCTGACAAGCGTTCCCAAAAGGCCCTTTCGCAGTCAATTCTGACATCCCGTTGTAAACATTCGGGCACTTCTCCGATGATTATCTTGGAAATGTAGATGGGGTGAAGGAACGCAGATCCGAGGGCGCCTTGTATACCGAGAACGTTCCACCGTGCGATTTTATCGCTGCAGGACATGCACGACGTTGGTGGAGAATCGGCACGCCCGGGCTTGGTTCGCAGCACTCCTAGTAAGGAGTAATTGTCTCGACCTCTGGAGGCGATGCCTTTTGGTAAAGGTTCGAAAACAGAAGCGTCCTTGATCTTTGCCATCTCCTCGTCTTGATAAGATGCGAGAAAGCGCATCGACGCGTCGCCACCTTGATCGTGGGTGAGATATAAGATTTGATGGTCTAACTCGCGAGCAAAGGTCTCTTACAGGGTGGCGTTGATATATACATGGTCATACGAACGCCATGCTTGAGGCTAAACATCCCGTTGCCGCCCCCGATAAGCCATGGAGAGTGACCGCCTTGGGCGACATATCGTCCGATTTCTTCGAGAAACCAGCGGAGTGCGGAGCGACGGGCGAGGACCTCTGCGTGCGAGTCATGCAAAGCATCTCCTTGCTCTGGCAAGCGGTCCTCTGGTAGACACTTGCACCCCGTGGCTAATGCGATGATCTGGGTGGGGAGATCCGGATATGGAGAAGTCAGCGCAAGAGCCGCTAGGATGGTGTAGGTCCCATTGGTTGGTGTATGATTGAGCGAATGATACTTTTCGAGTACCTTTTCGACGAGAGCGACGTCCGTTTCATCGTACGAAACCATCCTGCACTGCCGCCAGAACTAGGGACTGTGACACCTTCAAGAAATGCTTATTGAGTCATGAATTGGTGATAGTTGAAAGGTTGACCTATTAGTACGTTTGTTACCCGATCTGAAGGGAGGTAGTCATGTCCGCCCTGTACCCTGGGCCGATGGTTCCCCAGAAAGCCCGGCTCCCCGCAACCAGAAGTCGAAGCTGACAGATATTAATCGCTTCCGCTTCCGAACACGCCCGAGAGACCCACCGACCTATTTCTCATCACGGGAATCGCGAGAACGCTCTACGAATACCCAACAAATTTGCGGCAATGGTAAATAAAATTAAATGACGAGTTGATACACTGAGCATGGTGTTTTACAACGGTCGACATGAAAGGTATAGACCTGGACATATCAGATGACGGTCCGGTGGAACTAAGGCAGGGCGTAAAATGATGAGTATCAAACACGGCGGAACTGAAGGACCTCCTCTATTGAGTGCTCATTTTTAGATGCCACATTCCGATTGACAGTTCTTCCAAGTGTTGCATCTCAATTCGATCCCAGCGGATCGGTATCACATTGGCCTGTGGACGAAAGCGGGATTAGAAATGACCTCAGACCCTGATGGGGGCCCACCTGAAGGTAGTGTGAAACAGCACGGCCCACTCGTCTGGCAAGTGACTGAAGATCAGCGTAACCACCGTATCCGTCGACTGGTATTTCGTAGTTGAGGGGGGAATAGCCGGGCCACTAAAAACATAAATGAGACTTGGAACATTATGTGTTAGTGAGACTTACCCTCAGATTCACATAGATCTTGCCTCTGAGATCTACACCGAGGTCCTGCATTGTAAACGAGTCCGCATCTGACAGTCGAACGTTTGCCTGTGCTTCCCCAATTGTGATGCCCGCTCGAAAGGCGCCCTTGCGCTTGAACTTTAAGATGCGACCAAAGCCCCGTCGGAGAGGATCGACGACGTAACCGGGGGAAGAGGTATACGATAAAGATGATGAGCGACGGGGACGAGAGATTGTCATAGGTTGGACCAAGGGTGTATAAGGTCGACGATCTGAGTAGTAGGGATCGATGGCAAGGTCATCGTAAGCTGGAAGTTCGTAGCATTGAGAAAACGTTCAGACAGTGGAATAAATCGCACATGTGATGTGAGGATTGCTCAGGTTGCTTGCGGCATACATGGAGTAGGCAGGTTGAGAATAACTCTGCTGGCAAGGTCAGTGGAAAGTGCAGGAACGAGAACGGGGGGGACCGACTGACGTGTACCACTGGTTCAACGTAAGATGATGGGGCGGGGACATAACTCAAGGAGCCTCGCCGAGACCTGGGAGTGCTGTAGTAAGGGTCGTAGTATGACATGCTTGCGACGAGTGACGAATAGGAATGAAAGAGCAAGGAGTGTAAGAGAGCGTCCTTTATACGAAAGGGTTAATTTTTTGTGGCCAGACGTGCCTCGAGGACGCATCGAGGCGGCCGCAACGTTTCCGGATCTGAGTAGAGAAATTTGAAAATTTAGACGATCACTGCGGCGGTCTGGCACGAAAGGGATGAAGGCCCAGGATGGAAAAGCGGAGCGCCGTTCCCTCGCCGTTGTGGATTGGGGGCATCCGTGATATCATCAGTTAAACAAGGCACTGTTAGGAGTAGTCCCTACCTCATGGCATACACGTGTGTTGTCACCATGAGTATGCTCACTCGTCATTGGCAGAAGCTTTCCTGTAGTGATCAGCGCTCTCGCTGATGGCCGTGAAACGGCGTCGCGCGAAGGCTCGCCATTGAAGGTAGATTCGGATGTTCACCATCTCCCATATCGGAATCGATCAAAACGCGACGGGTTGACGAGCGGATTGATTCGGTGAATAATAAAGGCACCAAGTTATCGGGGAGTGGAGGGACTGCGCTGCGGCTGGCACTGGCAACAACAAACACGACGAGCCGCTCCAATGCAGCTCCATATCCGACGTCAGTACTTGGAGCCATGTTGGAGCAGCAGTTCTTTTAGCCAAAACTCACAACTATATGTTCCTAGTTCGGAGAGTTGCGTAAACCAGTTCTTCCGCCGTCAGACACGGATGGTGACCACTTCTTGTTTACTCCGCATGCCTTCCCCGTCCAAACATTCGCGCGAGAATCGCATGTCCCACGCCCATTAACACTGCAAGAATCGTCATCTGGGGACGTAACCCTATCGCTTGTCCACTCTACCGCAGCCCATTCAAGCGCTGGGTGGCTGGCGCAAAATTGTCGCACCTGCACTGAAATTGAGCTATGGATGGTTGTCTCTTCGGCCAACTGTGCACATGTAACCAAATGATCTGATCGCGGAACAACTTTCCCTTTCCTTGCGGTTTTCCCCGTATCTCACCGTGGACAAGAGACCTATTATCGGGTGGGAAGGCGTGATTATAGCTTATGGCTCCCTCCCATGCCCATGGATACAGCAACCAGCATTGGGTGCTTCACGATCGTCCCTTCGTGGCGTAGCTGGTGCTCGTCTTTAGGTATTGTCCTTGGACTCGATCAAAATAATACATGATGTCTAAAATAAGTTGCTCGAGCGGGAGAATATTAGATCTAGATCTAGAACGAGCGTGTAGAGTTGTCGTCAGAAGTGCGTAAGATTCATTCAGAAAGAGGATAACAACACGTCTCCAGTGTAAATAGATGGTATGAGTCATGTCCATGAGGTATAAAATCCATCGGTGTCGCGGTCCATCTGGTTAGGAATCTGTAAATGCGAGTAAGCCCTTTAGCAGCACGAGTGCGGTGTATCTACTTACTAGCTCCCGCGCTATCCGGAAATGCGTCCGAACATTCCATCATCTCGAATATAGCATCCCAGTCTAGGAGGAAGTTGGTTGGGGAGTTGATGGTGAATGGAGGGATATGTGAGGGTTCTAGGATATCGGCACTTTGGACGGGCGCCGGCGTAGTTGGCGAATTTTCTCGCTGAAGCTGCGGAATCACAGGAAAGGATGTGCTTATCACAAGTCTCGGGCGCACGTCGAAGCATGAGCTATTGCGGGGAGCGCGAGGTCCCGTGGGCTTCCGTTTGCGTGCGTGATGATAGTACGGCTTGTCACCGCAGTCATCGAGTAATTTCGATGTGTGTACGGGAGATGAGGACGAGGATGAGATGTCAGAATCCGATGATTCAGTCGAAGTAGTGGAGCGTAGGGTGGACTTCCGACACAAGCCTCGCCCTGGAACAGTCCAAGGCCACATGTCCCGGTGCTCATTTAATGATGATGAGTCGGATGAAGACGGTATCCAGCTACAAGGTCGAGGTCCCATCACTCGATGTGTCTTTCGACGGGTAAGAAATGAGAGGGGCTGAGAGTTGTCCATTTCAAGCGCGATTGTTGAGTATTCAATGGAGGGACGAAAAGACTAGGTAAGCCTGGTGCGTAAAGATGCTTTAGAGGCGTGGTAGAGGCGTTGATGGACTGGGGACAGGAAAGGAACGCATCTTGGCGGATATATATTCGATGATATTGCAGTTAGTTGCCGGACTGGACAAATTTAAGTCACTGTGGGATATGAGCGCTGTTCCCGCGTCGACACCGCTTGTCGGTGCACGTCTGATCGCTGATGAACTTTTTATGGTACCAACTTTGGTTAGCACCCGTTAAATCGGTAGCGTGTGATTTGAACGGTGATGGCGATATATCTCCAAGCGGGGCTGGATTGGCGCAAGTTCGATCGTCGACATCATGGGAGGGAGGAACACAAGCCCTTGGAATTTTTCAGCCCGAGTGGACATATGTATGATTCTGATCATCTTGATTATCGAAGACGGGGGACCACGGAAGCACCGAAGACCCGCTCTTGAGTTCAACAGAATAGAACAGCATTATGACTGCGGAACACCTGGAAGCGGTTAAACGCCACTAGTGTTCGTCATGACTATCCAATGGCACCCGGACCGAACAATCACCGACTTGTCATTGTTGTTGTCTGGGCTTTGACTGGAGATACAGATAGGATGATGTTATCGCCCGTTCATCGTTGGTTTCTGATGAAGTCGCAAAGTCTGGAAATACGAGATCAATCAAGAAGTAAACAATGACAGGTGACAAAAACTTGGACACGATTTTCAGTCGCTTGACAAAGGTATTCGAATCAGCTCGAATTGAATCAAGTTTGTGATAGAAACCTTGGCTCAAGTGAGTATTGTCGCAAGCATGATCGACTCTGTCACAATCAGCACTCTTACACTCTGCCAAGTCGGACATTCTTTACACGCCATGATTGTCTCAATAAACACCTCTCTGGCGGATCTCGACCCTTCAGTCCTTTCCAACGAAATTGCCTTGGACGAAGCCCTAGACGCACTTGACCCCCTTCGACATCTCAGAGGTGACAAAAGTCTTGGAGATGACGACGACTCGGATTCACAGAGCATTGTACCCATTCAACCACGATCAACATACAATGAACTCATCCGGCTGTCGTTCCCCAACCCGGGCTGTGAGTGCTCCGCTGCCATACATGTCGTGCTTAAGGTGGACGCAAGCCCTGGTTGCGGGGGGATTGCGTGGCCTGCCGGAGAGGTTTGCATGTCCATCTTGCGCAGATTTACCCTAATAGGAAACATAACCGATACAGGTTCTCGCAAATTATCTGGCCCTTCGTGGGGAGAGGTACTGCACGGGGAAGACGATCTTGGAGCTGGGCAGTGGAACTGGATTAGTTGGGCTGATCGCCGGGAAACTCGGCGGCAATGTTTTGATTACTGACCAAGGGTCAGTCATCCCTGATTTATGATACATCACTGACTCAGATCACATAGACCACTGCTAGATATCATGCGTGCGAACGTGAAGCTGAATCAGCTAGAGTCGTCTGTCATCGTGTCGGAATTAAACTGGTGAGCAAAGTTGACGATCACATCACAAATTTTTTGGTGACTGTGGGATGTCAGGGGGGAAGCGCTGCTTCCAGGCATTTCCCGACCTGATCTGATTCTTGCCGCAGACTGCGTTTATTTTGAACCGGCATTTCCGCTCCTAGTAAAGACGCTCTCTGAACTGGCGACGGAACAAACGGAGATACTATTTTGTTACAAGAAGAGGCGAAAGGTATCAGTCCTTGGGAGGAATTGTTATATATACCAGTACTTACCGTTGACAGGCGGATAAACGCTTCTTTACGCTGCTCAAGAAGGAGTTCGATTGGAAAGAGGTATGTACTCTAGGTTGCCCCATAAAGCAGCGTGTCTCAAACTCATGCAGATTGAGGACGATCCCAGTCGCGAGAGATACGGTCGAGAAGCAATTTCGCTTTTGATGGTGCACAGAAAGCCACAAAGATCCGAGGATCTTCTCGGTGACACCTCTGGGAGATAGGACAAGTGAGGGAACTCTGGAATATTAACGGTTGAGTTCCCTCGGCTACGAGGAGTGCTGATAATTCCCTGAATTTGGTGCCTGGAGGCCTGGAAATCAATCATTTTGTCCGTTCTCTAATTGTGTAGCATCAAATGATTTGTAAGGAACCGGTTTACTGTCACCAAGCTATGGAGGTATTACTGTCTTGATCTATTGTTAAACAGTCAACATTTATTTAGGCCATCTCTCCTGAGACTAACCTGTAGCCCATGGATTCCTTGTATTTCCTGCTTCAAAACTTCAGTGACGAGCTTGTGTTGCTTGACTGTCGATAGGCCCTTGAATGCGTCGCTAGCAATCTTGATTGCGAAGAATGAGCCGCATCCTCCTAGGCACACGTGAGGTCGATTCGTGCGAGTGTTCGTTAGGCTACTGACCAGAAACGTCTTGCACCGCAAGCTCGGATGGGGAGAAGTGTTCGGTGAGCTTAGCGACTATAGTGCCCTCTGTATTGGAAGGGGGTGTCGAGAGTGATCGCAGGGCTGACCTGGACAATACAAGTCGTCTCGCCAGTGGTGAAAGCATGTCGTTTAGTGAACACTTTCAAGACCGTGCACTAATCTGTCGTCACGTGTTCGGTAGTCAAAGTCGCGTGCGTTTGACGAGTCTTTCCGGTCCCGATGCTTATCCTTCGCGCCGTGTTTCGACCTGTACTTCATGGAGTCAGTCCCTCTACGACTAGCATCCTGAGGTCTCGTATTTTCCAGCGACCGGCACTGTTCCGTCCATGTCATTCTTTATCCCCATTGCGGACGGACATCAAAAGACTGAGCGCTCTCCGGTTCCCCATCTCGCGCTCACTGTCAACTAGTACCGCAGCAGATGCTTCCAAGTTGCCTGTATTGGCACCACCTGCAGTCGGACGTTGGCTCCTCTTCTCATCTGCATTAGTTTTTGCCGTCATCGTCGTTGGAGGTGTCACACGTCTCACAGAGTCCGGTCTCAGCATCACAGAATGGCGACCCATTACTGGTATCGTCCCCCCTCTCAGTAACGAGGACTGGAATGCCGAGTTCGAAAAGTACAAGGCAACCCCAGAATTCAAGCTGTCAGTGCATTATCCTCGAGTAGCAAAGTCCCCTGAATCATTCTGACAGGATAAACCATTCCATTTCATTGGACGAATTCAAGAATATTTTTTATATGGAATGGGGTCATCGTGTCCTGGGTCGCGTTATTGGTGTTTTATTCGTCCTTCCGCTGTCCTATTTTGCGGTCAGGAAGAAGCTTACGACATCAATGCCCGCAAAGCTAACTGGTATGGCTCTATTGCTCGGTTTCCAAGGTGTTCTCGGATGGTACATGGTCAAGTCTGGTCTCGAGGACTCGATCATGGACACTCCTGGCGCGATACCCCGTGTCTCCCAATACCGCCTCGCAGCACACCTCGGTACTGCCGTCCTACTGTATGCTGGAATGCTCGGAACCGGTCTAGCGGCCATCAAGGATTGGAAGTATGCACACAGTGGCCTCTGGAGCGGATCAAAAACCATGTCATGGCAGGAGACGCTCTCCAACCCTGTAGTCAAACGGTTCACTCGGTACTCTCGTGCATTGACAGCGCTTGTGTTCATAACAGCACTGTCCGGTAGGTGGCGGTCAGGTAGTCTTTGTCTTAACTCTCACATGAATATGCAAGGTGCTTTCGTCGCGGGTCTGGATGCTGGGCTAGTATACAACGAGTTCCCATTAATGGGAGGTCGCATTGCACCTCCCTTGGACGAACTCTTCTCCGCCGCATATGCTAGAAATGCGGATGGATCTGATATCTGGTGGAGAAACATCTTTGAAAACCCTACCACTGTTCAATTCGACCATCGCATTCTCGCAAGTCTTCTCATATCTAGCTATCCTCCGTTTCGATTCTAACTCCTGCTTTAGGCAATGACGACATATTTTAGCACTTGCCTCCTTTTCGCTCAGAGTCGCCGTAGTGTCGTTCGCTCGCTGCTGCCACCACTTGCTCGGGTCTCGGTGATGGCTGCCTTCGCGATGGCAAACGTCCAAGTTCTACTGGGGCTAGCTACTTTGTTATACCTCGTGCCCGTTCCCGTCGCGGCTGCACATCAGGCGGGTAGTGTAGCATTGTTGAGTACGATGGTGCACTTGTTCGTTGCGCTTCGCCGGCCTGGATTGGCAGCTCAGCTTTGGCGGAGCGCTAGGACAAAAGCCGAAACTCGGTCATAGAGTCTAAAAGATCGACGCCTCTAGATTCGTCATGTAGACACACCACCCACACTCAGTTATCTTAACATATTTTCCCACTAACATGGCGTACAACCTATGGTTTATGCCTCGATTGAGGACGTGGTGATACAGCGAGGCGTTGGATATTAACACTTTCAACCTGACATCTGCACATCTTCAGCTGGTGCTGCGGAGGACACTGGAACCGTTCCATCCGCTGGAGCCTTCACGTCCATACTTCCCAAGTAGAGCCGCACAGTTTCCCCTTCGACGATACGGAATTTATTTGGAGGAGAAACAGGCTTTTCATGCTGGCCAACTGGACCAATGATGCCAATGGAAGTGTTGTTGATGTTAAGTTCTTTATCCTGTTGGAGCGTCTCGCGGAGCGCGTGCAGACCATGCTTGATCAGTTCTTCCAGAGTACCTTGCGAAGAGTAAGTAAACGCAGCGAAATGTAATCAAGGAGGCGAACAATCAGCGAAGCTCTCAAAGTGCTTCTCTAGATACGTCTTGGCGCTCTGGCTACGTGCACCGATCGACATGGCAAAGTACTCGTACGAGTTTCCTGAAGGCGAGAACTCAAACAAGTGAGGTCCTGTTTGATCTTGTCCGATGACAAGGAAGCCAACGCCATAGGGCCGACGTCCGTATTCTTGGGTATTTACCTGTGCCTCTAACCATGCAAAGAGATGACGTGAATGTTCAGCAAGGCATCATGTCAACTCACTGTCGGCGATGGCAGAAACTAGCCGGTTCACAGGCATCGGGCGATTGAAGAGCATGCGCTCACTCAGAGCTTGTTGCCGCATGAAATTACTAGAACGTCGTTGTGGATCCAGCGTGCCAGATGAACAAAGGTCATGTTGTCATACCTTAACACGCGCGCGTCCGACGTCAGCCCTGCGATTGCAATACCGACGTGATCATCTATTCGAAACATTTTTTGTTGGTATGAAGCTAGTTCTCCCGTAGAACGCTGCCGAGGGTCATTAATGCACGTGTTCACAATACAGAATGAGTATACACACCTTCAACGCCAACAGTATAGCATGTGTCTTTGATCGCAAGCCGACCGCTGCAGATCCTTGCTTCACGGCTTCGAGCGCATACTCGACTTGATGGAGACGACCTTGTGGCGAGAAGACAGTATTATCGGAGTCGTACGTGTTTCTGAACTGAACTGATGGTCAGTATCGCGCGAAACGAGAGAATCGAACCATGAACAGACCATGATGGCTGGGTCAAGAAGCGTATGTGAGAGTGACGCGTCCTCATCGGTATCCGGATAGCACACATCACGTGACAAGTCGGAATAATTAACGGAACATACAGACAACAAGACATTATAATGAATCTATTCGTCTCATCGCGTGCCCTTCTTTTCAGCTCGCCACTCCTTGAATATGCCATCCAGACTCTTGTAAATCAAATGCGATGGCAAGCATCTGATTATTTCACCGATCCTCTCCTCTGCTTCTGCCTTGCCCTTCTCGCCACTCGCCTTTTGTGCAAACTCGATCGTCATGTAGAACATCGCGAGCACAGCGAGGGACACGTGTGTTTGCTGTGTTCCGTGTGCTGATGATTGGGAGAACGCAGCTAAAAGAGGACCCGAGATACTTGGCGCAGATATGGCAGGTGCGGTTTGAGAAAAGGGCGTTGCGCGTTCTCCTCGAACAAGCCTCAACAATATCTCCAAGAGGTTGTCGACTTCGGTCATGTGTGTCTTGAGGAAGCGTTGACGTTCGGTCTGGACTCCCACTGGGGAGTTGACAGCCCAACCCTCAAGGACAGTCCAGATCGTAGGAGCCTGTAAAAGGGTTGGAAAAAGATGAATACCGTAGGGAACCACACAAACCGGATCAGGGTCCGCAACCTCGATTTTCTTTTCCCAACCGTCCGCAGCCTCGCCGGCAACCCAGAACATGCGTCCGAACATACTTTTTAACCACTCTTGCACGTCCCCGGACTTCACCCACTTGGGCTCCGATAAAGGTCGGTCAGTGTCGAGATGAACGATAAGGTGTACTTTGGATGGGAGCAAGACTTTCGAAAACGAAGGTATAGTCTCGTCAGCATTGCATGGCTCCAGAATGGTTGGCAAAGGCAAGTAGGATTTGGTAGCCTCAGAAAGCCCTTCGACCTGGACGTTGTTGGAACCTGCATGCACTAGATGTGGAAACCATACATACCAACACGCCTTTCAAACTTTCCTCCTCATCCTTGTCAAGAGACATATGCACCTCGATCCGACCTTCAGCCCTATACACGCGAAGGTATTCGACCACTTCGGCATCCACAACTAATCGTCTACTGCCCGCAGCATATGATATCGAGAGGCGATTTGCAGAAGGAGTCTTCCCCTTTTTAGATGGCGTGACCACTGTTTGATGCGATGACTCGCCGTAAGTGGAACCCGACGATGTTGACAGCAGCGTGTTAGATGTTGGGGAAGCGGGTGGCTCCGGGAGGTGTTCTTGATCGTTGTCATGAGCAAGATCATGAACTTTTTCGTCGGGTTGAGAGTAGTGCAAGGCTGACTTGTCGACTTGTGTCATGATTTCTTCCTCCTGCGAGAAAAGCCCATTGTCTGGACTGTCGTCTACGATGGTAGATGCATACGAAGAGTGAGATTGCAGCGGTTTTAGAGCAGTAGCAGTCCTTGCTACATTGTCCACACCTTCAGCCACGGGATCTTGTGCAGGCCCAGCATGAGCAGGAGGCTGCTCGCCGAGTTGAGGTATACCAGATTCTGCGGAGGTCGCGGGAGGGGGCGCGGAAGCCCGACTAGACGAAACATCAAATGAAGAATTCAAAGAGGAAGAAGATTGAGAAGCGAGACAGGACGGTTCAATGAGAGAAGGACATCCACTAAGCACTGGCTCGCTCCCATTCTCAGTGCTGAGCTCACTCTGTAGAGGCTTCGTAACCTCCGAAGCAGCGAGCTCTGCAGCCACTTCAAGCATGGGGGTAAAGTCCACACTAGACTGTCTTTGAGATGGACCAGATGTGCAGTTTTTGGCAATCGCGTTGGACGGGACTGACGCGATGTCATTGCCTGCTACTATGCTGCCATGGTCCTCAGTATCATGAATGGCAGCAGCAGCACAATCATCGCCAGAAGAGCCAGTACCATGTCCATCAACAAGGGTGCCTTCAAGAGCAATAGTTAGTCGCGTGAAGCCTCCGATGGTCAGATGGACATCCTCCATCCAAATTCGGAAGCATCCATCATAGTGATATTCGAGACCGGTCGAAAACTCACCATTGATAATGTCGCCCCCAAGCCCAGGGATGGTCGACTCACTGATTGCGACGTGAGGGTCTTCGACACGACTCACACGAAGTTGGCTGTCGTCCTCGTCATCGGCATGCCCCCCATGGGCGCTGACCTCAACGTCAGCAGTATCTCCATCGTCCTCGGCGATAGCGGCCATGAGCCAGTCACCCTCACTAGCAGTCTCGGCTACACTTGGTGCAGCGCTGCCTCGACCCATTCCATCCATGTCAACGCTGGCAGTATCGCTCATCTGGCTCCCGCGAGGCGGGGGTGGCCGCCCTCTGCCCTCTTCTGTGTCACCATCATCGTCCTCAAGTTTCTTGCGCTTGCCTTTACGTGAATCCATGGGCGAGGTCCCATAAGAATAAGACGTGTGCGGAATTGGATGTGAATCATCCGGAGAGACGGGTGTGTGGAAATAAATGCGAATACGGGACGGTGGGGGAGAGAGTGAAGATTGTTCACCAACGGGCGGCTCAGCCTTGACATCGGCCGCTGCCGACATGTCTGAAATGGCATGATCGCTCCTATCCCGTTCCCCGCTGGAGAGATTTGCTTCTTCCTTGACAAAAGCATAAGAAGAGTCAACGAGAGAAGTGGCCTCTTTGCCCTCTAGCTTGACCGCAGAAGGAATATGGCCCCATTCCCATCCAAGTTCGGGCATCTCCAACCCCACAATCTTAAAATCTGTGAGAGTGCGCCGATTCTCGTCCTTCTTACCACTACTTGCGAAACTTGCAGACAATGTATCGCGACTGCCCGATTGAGTACTTGAACCATCCTGTCGCGCAGCACGACTCGAAGAGTGACTCTGGCCCCTTCCACGGAAACCAGTATTGCCCATATTTCCTTGATGGTGTTGTTGATTAAATGACCCACCTCTGCGGTTATGGAAATCCTGTTTGTTGCCAAAACCACCTCGTGAGCCATGGCCTCGCAAAGAACCTTGCTGGCTGCCACGGCCGCCACCGCCGTTCACAAACGAGCCGCTGCCTCGACCGCCGCGCTGACTACCCATTCCACCTCGGGTACCACCCATGGACCCTCCTCTTCCGCGACCAGAATTCATAGAACCACCACGACCGCCCATACCCCCCCGGTTGTTTCCACCAAGAGGTACTTGGTTGGCACCTTGTTGTTGACTCTGGTTCTGGCCGTACATGGAATTTTGGGGAGTAGGGGGAGGTTGGAACTGTGGCTGAGGTGGGCCCTGCTGACGTTGCTGTCCATGGTAATTATTTGCACCGGGACCATCGAATTTTTGTCGTTTGGCGGGAGGGAGGTGCTGAGGGGGAGTGTGATGTATTCCATGGTTATGTCGGGGTTGTGATGGCTGCTGGGGTTGTTGTTGGGGGAAATAAGGCTGAGGGGGAGCTTGTGGGTAGGCCGACTGCGACATGATGGGCTGGGGGGGCTGAGGTACGTATGCCTGAAAGCCAACGGACGCTTGGTAAGGATTATACTGGGGTTGGGGTTGGGGCTGGGGTGGGGGTGGGGGTGGAGCCATCGGTTGTATTGGCTGGTAATGCTGGGGCTGTTGTTGTGGCTGTTGCG